>JWHW01003677.1:476101-506116 GCA_000931545.1 Papilio glaucus
AAGTGGCGCGATCGGTGGTTCAGTGGCGACATCGTTTCTGACAGCTTGGCGTGTGTCAAAACAAAATCGAGTGGTGTCTGGGGACGGGTGAAGCGGTTATGTGAAATCTGCCCGCTGTGTCGAATAATGATTTCATCCTCTATTTACCTTTAGTTTTGCTGCTGGCTACTGCTCAATGCTTTATGTTGTGAGAGTATAACGACAATAGTTTTTATTTTTAGTGAAAACTTCTTTAGCCACGTTAGACGATATTTGGTAGGGGAAAATCTTATAGGTTCGTAAGATCGACATGCTTGACACGCAAGATGCTTATTTGAATTTGGAACAATAACGGCGAACGTTTTTTTATTTATTTTTCTTGTATTCAATTTTGAATTTTATTGCTCGGAAACAAGGGTTTATTTTTTTTTAATCATTATATTCGTACTTAATCTTCAATTTTATTGTTAAGATATATAAGTGTTTATTTTTATTTATTTTGAACTATTGTCGCACCTTCCCATCTATTTTGAGTTTTTAATTCGGTCGGCAGTCTTATAGAACCCTTTGGTTATCTTTTATTTGTTGTTTTTAAACTTAATTGCCCGCAGTGAAACAGAAGAGCAGATACCTCGAGGTAATTTCTACCAGACGACTACGACTCAATAGTAATCGGTGCTTCATGAAGGTGTATCAGATAAGTAACAGACATTATTCAAAAGTAGTATACGTTGCGCGTATAAAATTTACGAAGATCAAATATTTAATATAGCGGTATATTATATGCAAAAAGATTTTTATAGTATAATAAAAACTGTAAACAAAACTAACAGTTTACATGTTCCTTTCGCGATAACGTGTTCTCTGTTAGGTTGATGGGTGCGCAAAGAGCCGTTTTTCCATTGTTCAGTTACGTGCGTCCCTTGTTAAAGGCACTCGAAAGCCGGACAACTTTCACCGGCTCATGCAAATCAGTGGAGCTACGCCCGCATTACTGCCATTATGGTACCCTGGGCCGCGCTCACTCGCTTTGTTATACGTTAAAACCAAGAGAAATGAATAAGTTCGGCTGTTAGGATGCCTAGACGACACGTAATCCTTTTTATTCTGATTATTTCTTTTCTAGTCGGATAATAAGCTTCCAGTTCGGGCATCTTATGATAAACTACGATAACGATCTATTTAACGTATTACAATGTTATAAATAAATATGAATGTTTGTATATTTGTTCCAGGTTCCCAAGCGATGTATCCAGTTGTAATGAAACTTTAGTGGGTTGTTCTTCGTACGTCAGCTAATATTTTTGGCCCAAAAAAAGTATTCTTCTGGTATTTTTTTAAACCAAAACGTTGTTCATTCAAAGGCAATTCAATATACATTAGGTTTAAAATAAAATACATTACGCAAGCCAAAAACAGTTAGTATAGTAGTATACAGTGTTTTGGTTTGTATTACCTTATGCACAATTAATTCCCACGCGGATGCATTTGTTTCCGATGTAGAACGATAGGGAATCTTGCCCTGTCACACTTCAGACCTAACAAATGTAAAAAGCGGATATGATCTGCATGCATCTTTTTTAAAATAAAAAAATGTTAGTACAATTTTTTTTTATTTCAAAAAAGAAATGATTTATTTAGCGTAGTTATAGGCAAGGACAACTTAGCTGCGATCTAGAAATCGTGTGAAATTTTAGCTATTTTACTTTCAGAACTTGGCTTGGCTGCTTATGACTTTTTAAAATAAAACACGATAGTGAAAAGAAATTTAAATAATAATGAGTTACATTTAGTAAAAAGAACCTGTAAGCTTTCTGCTTAATTAGCACAATTGGTGCTATGATTGTACATTAGGATGTACAAGGTACAAGAAATTAAAACTCTATTGTTAAATTTTATCTCAATACATTCAATTAGTCATAAACATGTAATTTGTTATATTATGTCAAAACAGTAACAACCGCGACCTAACTCAACGCAACTAAATTACAGCAACACATATAAGGAATTAATAAAATATGGGAATGTTAATTTAAGTCATTAGCTAAGAACGAGCGGAGATGCCGGCGTCATGAAAAAAACGTAACAAAAAGCTGTGTGATCGGGCCGCTAACACCCCGGCCTCCTCTGGCCCGTGTTTGAGGAAACAACTCAAGTCAAATTTACTAAATATGGAACAACATCGAAATAAACTTGGTACTTTGTACTAGAAACGACTTCGTAGATTACGCTTTAACTCTAAAGATGATTTCAAATTGTATGTAAATAGTAAAAACAATCTCAATTGATAATAAATAAATGATTAATATTCTGTGATTTATTTGTATATCTTTTACTAGCTACCGAGTGTGGTGATCTTAATCTGGAATTAATTAGCAGGTTACGGAAATTATTTTTTCATTCCAACTAAGCTTAAGCTTGTGCTAGGTAATGGTGCAGGCCAGTAGTCGAATGGCGGATTCGAACCCACGACCTCATATTCGTTAGTCCATTCCCTTAACCATTAAGCTTTTTTTTTATTGGCGCTTACTTAATTACTGAATATATAATAAAAGTATACATATATACCTCTAGGTAGGTATTTCTTAGTTTCGCCAGTCCATTAGCCAACCTGGTAAACACCATTTATACATATGCCACACAGTATGGTAAATAAATACAAGAAATAGGTATTTGTTTTTCTTTTCCTATACCATCTCGCAAGTCTCAATCATTAATAATGCCCATTACCTACTTACTAATGCATACATTTCATAAAAATTCATTTGAGCTATAAATATAACGGGTAAGGTATGATGCGCGATATACCGCTTCCAAGTCTGTAGTTCTTCGTGTAGCGCATTAAGTTATTCAATTCTCGGCGAGTGAATAGGATTTTCTTTGCTATATAATGGAGTGTAATCCGTCGTCACACATGTCTGCCGGGCGGTCTAATGCCGCGCTCGCATGGCCCGAGTTATAATTTTTCGTAACGGATCATTACAATATCTCATCGTGACATAGAAAAATTTAACGTGTCATTTGGGTTCGTTTATACGTGTGTTTGTTTTTCATTGAGGGCGGAGTCCGGATTTAGTGGCGTTAAATTGTCGGTCGCCGAACATACATACTACGTAATACTTTCGATGTTGTATATAACATATACATATAAAGCGATTGCCTCATTTCATTTGATATATTTTTTTGGTAGAAGAATGGAAACAGGCAAGCAGTTTAACTAATATTATTTACTACCATAACCATCCATATCTGCAATAACGGAGAGTTAAGGATTTATACAAATTACGTATGTATTTTCACCCTTTTCGTAGGCCTGGAGTGGATAGGACAAGAGAAATGACGAAGGGATGTTAAAATTACGGGGCCTCATTCATCAAATGTGACGCTGAAGTAATAAATGATTCTAATTGACGCTCGTATCCAGTGAAACTCTTCCCGGGTGTAACTAGCTCACTCGTGCAACTCTGTTCCTGCAGCTTTGCCTACCACTGTAAGGAATGAACATTTTTTTTCGGTTTTGTAATATTTGCATAATGAGCTTATGATATTATATGCAGATTTTGTCTTATTTTGATGTTGTCTTCTTAGCTTATTTCTATTATTTTACAATTTGATTAAAATAATTAGGTATGGGTTTTTCCCTAAACTCCCGGTACTGACAACTGAGTCTGTGATACACCTAATTCCTGTTTCACTACAGTTTAAGCAGAACAAGGTGCCTTAAGCCTATACTTCTCTGAGTGTAATATAGGTCAAGTTTCCGCCAACCTTAGAGATCCGCTACATTAGAGTAATTAATCCTCGTTTTATATGTTTATTGCAGCAGGCTATTGATTTTAAAAGTGGTAGAGCCCGCAATAACAACATATGTTGCACGGATGGGCCGGTTCGACCGGTAAAATACCACCTCACAGAAGACAGGCGTGAAGTAGAAGTATTCTGCGTTTCGTCCAATGAGTAAGGTGCTGGAGGCCTAATTCTGACCTTTTCCTCCTTGTCTCTTTTATTATTACTCATTATCTTGTTGCAGATGCATGGTGGTGCCCACTTATATGTATTTAGTTGTTAAAGCAATTTATCTACAAATGACACGTAGCATATATATTTTGTAGTTCAATTGTCTTAACGAAAGCTAAAAATATTAATGTTCAGTGAGATATATAGTATCGTATTAAATAAAATATGAAGCCAGTATGTGTGTTCATAGCATTCAAACCGGGGCGACTACAACTATATAATCCCGGAACACATGAGGCATATCGAATCATTCTAATTACCGGTGGAGCGCCCTCAAAGCGACTGCGACATGTGGCCGCGTTATATCTGACTTAACTGACGATCATTAAAATTGGATTAGAATATCTTAGGAAATACAAACAAATTAAAAATATGATGCATTATTAAGTCATTATTCACAACATTTTAAGGAACTATAGTAAGTTAATAAATTTGTTTAATCTACGAGGTATCTATTGATCATCATTATCTGTAGTATCTCTATTCAAGAACGAGTATACGAAAAGAGACGAGAAAATAGAAACAAGAGAAGGAAATAAAAATTCACAAACTTCCAAATGTGTAATATTCGATTTGCATGCAACACTTTTACGTACAACAAAATAAATAACTAATGGTAGCAAAAGCTCCTTGAATTGCTGCCCAGTACAGGGTGACGCAACGTAGACACGCTTCACATACATTGAAATGACTCTAGGCAAGGTAGCAGGTGTTTAGTGGATGAAACGACAAGGGATGTGGACATCTTTTGGGTTTAATCCAGAGGTTGGTTACGCCTCTGTAAATCTGGGTTTTTAAACGTTTATATGAGCGTTGATTATTGTGAGCCATTAAAGATATACAAAAAAAACTAACAAAAAAGCAAAAGTTGAGTGAAATAAAACACTGACTAAAGAGGGATTTACACGATCCATTACTTTTGCACTAAAAGCGCTGGATTTGCGTGAGCTTAAACAAACGGACGAAGTGAATTGATATTTCGGGGCGTTTTAATGAATAATTCAAATATGCACGCTTTGTTTTTTAAAAATTATGATTGTGTGGATAATAATATTTGGGGATGGGCAGCTGTATTTTTCTGTTTCGATAACGTCATCGAAATCGCTCTATCTGTTCAACTTAAACTAGTATGTCTACATGCCAATATGCCTCGTTCTTCACCAAATCTCACACTCTAATTGTGGTATTGACTAAACTTTTTGGAAAAGATGACTTTCGGGTGGATGGATTGATGAAATGATAGTATAGCATTAAATTACTAATAGAATTTTGCTTAAAACAAAACTATATTTAGGGTGTTACTTTATGCCACGTTGTACTAGTTAATATTGTTTCGGCAGTGAGAACCCACGATTAGGATATTTTCTAACCGTATGTATACTGCTGTAACATTTACAAAAAAACTTCAAAATTCAAAGTATTGTACTACCTTTACATTTAACAATTTGTTACATATAATTCATCAAATATATCACATAAGTAAAAAAATTAAAAACATTATTTAAAACTTGTTATGTCTTGTACGTGTTTGAGGATGTGTTGTGACATTTAACGCCATCGTCACACGTCAAACATATCAATGTTATACAAAGAAAAACACAATTTAAACAAGTTTTTAAACATGACATATATCAATGCGAACAGACCAACATTGTTAAAAAAATTGACAATTTGACGGCGGTGCGAACACAACCTGTAATGAGATTTGTTGGATTTTTCTCCGCCGCGAACAGCAAAATTACTAATAAAAAGTATGAAAAATCACGAATAAATTTTAAGAAAATCCGTTTCCCGTTAATTTTTGGTGTGTGACGTTATTTGTAATGAAATTACAGAAAATACAAAGAATAAGTTATAATTGTACATCCTCACTTATTAATTATTTCACCATCGAATCCGAGTGAGACCCATCAAGCAATTAATACAAAATTAATAAAGGTAATGAGGTAACACCTTAAATAAATCGTAAGGCGGATCAATGTTTTGGCGGGTTACCTAGTGCATGTATAGATAACAAATTCAATAACGGTACAGCCCACAACAACATCTGTTGCACCAATGACCCGGCTCGACAAATGACATACCGCGACCTCAAAGAAGACAGGCGTGAAGTAGTCGTATTCTGTTCATCTGATCAGTGAGGTGCCAGAGGCCTAATTTCAGTTCTCTTTCCTTTCCCATCCTTACCTAATAAAGATAAGATGGGAACGGGAAGAGTATTGGACGGGGAGGGGATGAATGGGGAAAAGGAAATATACTGGTTCCTGTCTATCCCCTCCTCTGTCCATTAAAGGTAGGCAACACATCTGCAACTTATTTGCTTATTGCAGGTGCGTAGCGGTCTCTTATCATCAGGTGATCTGCTTGGCTCGTTTGCCACCTTCTTCTATAAAAAAGATGACATATTTATACATATTCATATTCTTGTAATAATGTTAACTCACATTATTATTAACTACAAGAATCGCATCGTTCGTTTTGCTGTTCGTGTTTTAAAATCAATCTCGAGCTGTCGTTTTTTGTGCGCACGGGCAATTAGCGGATAGTCGCGTGGCGTCCACGCATCCGCGTACGTAATTTACTGCCGCTTTGCCGAGCACCGCCCTCATTAGTGTCTCCTTAAAAAAACTCTTCAATGGTTTTATTTGAGCGACGACACGTGTTAAACAAGATTTAAAAACTCTTCTTCGTATAGCTTCTTTAATTTTGACACAATACAGGTGAAAACACTTACACCCATATTTGTTTTTAAAAATAGGAATCGCCGACTCTTTAACCGAATTAAATAAAAGATCCATTCCAAAGAGATTCTATTGTTTAGACTTATAAGATTACCAAGACATTCACAAACAGTTCTAAGAATAACTTCATTTTCGTTTAATTTTTAATAATCATTTACGTAAGTATTGCGTAATTGATTTAGAAAAGGTATAGCGATCGCCGTTAGAAGCTAATGACGAATTTAGATTTAAACCTTACCATTTATTTTTAATTATTTTTTTTAGGGCGCTATGTGCAAAAAATCAATTACACTTTTGTTTCGACTACATAATGTTTAGTACGATTTTATTACCAAAAAAATCTTTGTTTCTCAACAAAAACTGAATAATGCCGAAACAACGAAAAAGAGTTCGTGAGAACTTTAAATTCGTGGCCTCCTACACGAATCTATGAGTCACCAGCTATTCATTTTATTCGATAGACGCGCTTCGAATCGCCGTCTAACCAGATGTTGTTTGTGTCGTTTCCATATTGTTTAAAGTGTCTCTGAACGTTTCGTGGTAATATGATGAACGGTGTACGAGATGAGGGAATCATATCGTTATAGCGGAACGAATGTTATTACCGGCAACCGATACCCACATTTATTGGGACATAACATTATGACTTGCAAGCTATAATGCTATTGCGATACTTATGCTATTTTCAACTTAGTTTTACTTGCGAACGGAATGTAAACGACATATTCATTATGCCCACATTAGTACTTCACATGTTTTTTTTACTTAAGACTTACTTTTGTATTGACGAACATAATAAAAAATTATATAAATTTATAAAAGTAGTATTATCCTCCTACAAATACATACTATAACTGCTAATAACGGATGGATTTGAAATGGCTTACAAGCGATAATTGACTCATTAATTTTAGGAAAAAAGAAAATACAACTTATATACGTTTACGCTGCTTCTCAGAACAGTTGGCTAAATCCGAATATTGATTAAGCCTCGTAAGGCTGCCTTCAATATTGCCAGACTACTAGGTACATTAATAGGAATTATAACTATTATTGTATAAAGTAAAAAATAATATTAAATACTTATTCACATTTATATATCCATACCATACTTTTTCAAATACACCTAGGTAGATACATAATATAGTACTAATTCAGATACAAACATTTTTGTTTTATAGAAAGTGGCAAACGAGCGAGCGGTTCACCTAATATTAAGTGCCCGTTACTGCAACAAGTTAATGATTTGCAGACGCGTTGCCTACCTTTAATGGACAAAGGAGGGAATAAACAGAAAAAAAAGATATTTCTTTTTTCTATCCATGCCCTCGCCCGTTAAATCCTTTTACGCTTCCCAACCTTTTCTTACTAGAAAGGGACAGGAAAGACTCACTCATCAGACAAAACGTAGAATACTTCTACATCACGCCTGTTTTCTGTGGTATTTGACCGGTCGAGCCGGCCCATTCGTGCCCATTCCCACTGTTAAATGTTCTTACATTTGTAAAGTACGTTAATTTGGTAGTAAATTCAACAAAACACCTCAAAAAGACGAAGAACGATATGGGATTAAAAATAAAGCATATTATGTTCCTATGTAGAAGACTACGACGAAGGTACTGTATTGTATCGGCGACTTAATAGCTGAAGGTACTTCGTCAAACGAACCAAATCATAACCAATGCCTGTGTGTGAGACGTAAGCCGAAGCATATATAAAAGATTTGACATGAATGTTATAACGATGAAAATAAGAACGCTAAATATTAAAAAAAAAGTTGAACCTTATGAACTCGTTAGAAATAAAAAAGGACACAAAACGAAGCTTGATGTGAACGATTATGAAAATTTTAATATGTTTAAGTATGTATAAAGATTTTTTTTAACTGCTCTACTCCATTAGCAGACCTCACACACTCGGTGCTCGTTGATGTGTTGAACATTATGCGTGTGGTTTACTTTTGCTATTTGTCCATCGTGTGCGGCCTATCAACGCTTATTTTCAGCGGCCTCTTTGACGCGCAATCGGCCCTGAAGCGTTTAGGCAGCGATTTCAGCGCGTTTTACGCTTCTTTTTTGTACCCGTATCGTTCGTATGAAGATTCTTATGACGCGTGAAGTGTCAAGCGGAGTGCTAATTACTGGGGTAAACAAAATTAACCGTGTAATGTTGATAAATATGTTAACCACACACATAGCGAATGGTATCAAGGGAAATAACTTTTTCATGTCTCGTAAATATAAAGTTATTAGACAAATATTCATGTGCCATATTTTCTCAATTTACCTTCTGCTTTCAACTGTGTATTTTATGCAAACGCAGAGCTATTAAATTTTAAGCTGAAATAATAATATTTTTTTATAGTATCAACGTGAACATAAACAATAATAATTGTCTAGGCATTGGTATTGCTGGTCTTTAAGGAAGTAGTATAGGTAGGTACGGTTTTTTTAAGGGTCCAAAGGCGTATCGGTTTGTAAACATAACTGCGGATACAACAATAGGTACTCGTGCAAAGTTTTTGATGAATTTGATTTCTCATTTTATTTTCTAGTACCAGTTAAATGTCATTTAACCTGAGGGCATTGTCCTCCTATAAGTACTTTAAACTTTGACCAGTGACGTTATTGTGCACCCGTTCTAACATCTACGTTTTGTGAGTACAGTGTGTTGGATTGTTTTTCATTGACTGACTTGTCACTGTTAGCCTGGAGGAGGCTTTAACAGATTCACCGGATTTGAGGAAGCAGAGCGCAGAGGGCGCTTACCCTAATCCTCTTTGCAGTAACTCGAGACCTCCCTCGGGAGCCTCGGCTCAGGCCGTTACTTTAGTGTTATGACCGGATTGGATGTTGGATTGTATTGTGGAAGTTATACTTACGGACTCTCTCGGCCTACCAATTAAAATCTTTAAGCATTATATCACAATCATTTTAGTAATACAAATTTTGTATAGCGATTATTGTAAAAACGAACAAATAATTCTATGTGAATCTTCTGGGATATTATGCTTACCTAATTAAACCAAATTACCAAAGTCTTAATAAATATCGTAAAATAAACAGCCTAATGAATGAAGTAGTTTTGCAAGCCAAGTGCTCGCCGGAGCGTCGCTTGATTTATAATTAAAATGTTACAAGAGGCAATCAAGGTCGTATCGTTCAAATGATTGACACTTTTCTGTTCTTAAAATATTGCAAATCAAGCAGTATAGTTTTTGCTATTTAAAAGATAAACTTAGGAAATATATTTTTATCGAGACAATTTAAAAATAAAACTATCATAATATTTAAGGTCACGTCAAGCTAGAAGTCAAAATTAATTATATGTATAAATGGTTTACATGGTATATGTGTGTGTCCATCTCCGTCTCCGTCCGATACTTAACATCGTTTGATACTACACTAGCCAGATTGCCATTGTATGCAAGAAATTGGGAACTGGACTTATCATTCATAATTTTTCAAGTCATTTTATGACAGTTTATAAACAGTCAAATTGGGAACTGGTCTTATCATTAATACTTTTTCAAGTAATTTTACGACTGTTTATAAACAGTCAAATTTGGAACTGGACTTATCACTTACAATTTTTCAAATCATTTTACGACAATTTATAAACATTTAAATCTTCAAATTGATAACTAATGCATTGCAAGCGTTACCTAACAGTGCTAGAGCCCGCAACAACAACAAAAAATGTGTCATAGTGTCGAAATACGTGGCAGCGATGAGCATCGACTGATTTGTTTTACAGGTTCTTACTTTACTACCTTACTAGCTTAGCCTTAAGAATTATACCTACTGATCTGCGATTGTTTAACTGCTAAAACAAAAGAAGAAAACAAAGACAATAAGGTCGACTCTGTTTCATAATTAACCTTGTTTTTAGTATAATTTCACAATATTAAAGTAAAAATAACCTCAAATAAATTTTTCGGCCATGGTAGACAAGTTCGTAGAGTTCAAGACTTTATCTAATTAAAAAAGTTAATTAGTTTTTACTGCTTTCTTTATTTAATGTTGCACAATTATAATTACAATATTATACAATTTTATTTTATAAAACGATGTCAAGACTACACCAATTATTTGCCATAAATAATCATTATAAATAAGACTAAACTTCAATTAGTCACTATTACAAATTTGTGTTTTAACTGTAAGATTTAACTGACTGTTTTATTTGTAAGATATTTAATTTTTATGAGATTTAATTTTTTTAATAAAATGTAAATTATTTTAAAAACAAATATTAAAAATAAAGTTGAGCAAGATTTTTTCATAGAGGATAATATTTAAAACTAATATATAATAATGTAAAATAAAATCATAAAAGATTCCAAATTGTATTGTATACGATCACAGAAATACAATGCAATTAACACACACAGTAACAACACTTAAATGTGGTATGTGTGCACGCAGACCCCGCCTTGTACAAATTTTGACCAATCGAC
This sequence comes from Papilio glaucus, assembly GCA_000931545.1. NCBI lineage: Eukaryota > Metazoa > Arthropoda > Insecta > Lepidoptera > Papilionidae > Papilio > Papilio glaucus. Next base: position 487,298 of record JWHW01003677.1, read on the forward strand.
GTGGAGCGTAGGCATAGATCGTGTCGCGCCAACACGCCTCGTGGTCCTCGTCACGGAGCACCGACTCAGGCGCGACTCACACATTGTTAATGGAAACGCTCCTCGTACCAAAGATACCGGATCCGAAGCTTCGTGCCGTCCTACTTACACACCGGTCGCCTTTCGAGACCCAATAGGGACGCAACATACTGTAGATCATCAAACAGATAAATGAAAACTCACATGGAGACACAATTTTACTTCTAGAATACGATAAGTGGAAGGGTTTACGAATATGTTGTAAGAAAATTGACGGTAAAACAACAGAATTTAAAGTCGGCACAGCAGTTGTGAATGATAACGATCGGGTAAAAGAAAGAGACAAGCGATCGCTCGGTGTGGTGTTGAAGGCTGTGGAGGCGGCCAGTTTGACCATTTTTTGTTGCACCGCTGATTGTGAAAGATTACACTCGAGAGTCGAAATACATCTTTACATCACACGTCAGTGGGCACCGGGCTGTCTTCAAAGTAACACGGATTAGATACACGCCGTTTTCGTCAACGTAATCATGCCTGCGTGCAACCTGTGATAGTGAAAGACTGATATTGTGATCCTTTGGGACTATTGCTTGTGCGCGATCTAGATTGGTGCTCGGAGCTGTCACTTGTAGCGTCGTCTTCTCATCTTCGCGTCAATGGCTGTTTCAACATTAAACATGACGCCGTACTTCACAGGATATTCTTTTCAAGGTAAGTGCGCGCCCTACACTAATATTTTTCTTGAGAACAATGTTAATGATTTTATCGAATTAAGCTACGAATGACACTGTAACTACAGTATGTTACGATCTACATGTTTGATGTTAAAATAATCTGGAACAAAGATTGCAGTAAGAACGGGAGAAAATTGGTATCTTTAAATATGATACACGATTTTATACTGGCAACACTCGCTCATTTAAACAAAGTCAATATTATTGAGTTTTTTTTTTGAAATGTGGGCCGTATATTTTACACACGCTTCTTTTAAAAATTAGATCACCTCAATAATCATCAACACATAAGAAAAGATTATAAGGAAGTAACAATACGGGACATTCATTGATAACGTCGATAATAAATATAATATGTAATTAGGGGTCACAAGTATGTTTCAAATTATGGAACAATCTAAAAAGACGTTGTAAAATTCACCCATTTCTTGCTCTTAAAGGCACGAATCAGCCATAAAACTATAAAATCCATAGGAAATTATGTAGTTAAAAGTGCTTTTTATTGGTGGTCATATAACAATAATTCATCCTCACGCGTCGGGACGGAGACTTGTTGGGAAGAAAGAAACAATATATTCATTTGAAATGTTTTCGTTAATAACCAGACCTAGTCCCAGTTTCTGGAATGGTCAAGGACCGTGAGCTATAGAAAGCGATTTATGTCCATTGCATTGAACAGTTTCTGTCACGACAACGCTATTGTTTTGAATATGACAATGTTTGAATGGTCTTGATCTTAATTTTAGATAAAATATACCTCAAATGACCAAATAGTAGCTCTTGTTTGTTGTGCAAATCGGTCTAATAATAATGTGAATCAAACAGATGTTGCAAATTACTGTAAATCTTCTCATCCACGTCATGTAAAAAATTTTCATGTTGGCCTTTTCATATGTAACACAACTTGTTCTTCCTGAGATGTTGTGAAGTGCGTCTAATAAGTGATTCTAAGCGATGCATTTGCATCGTTTATAACAAGGTCTACTACGCCCACCGACCGCAGCGTATACTTCCATCTGGTTTGAATTTCTTTAATATGTAATTGTAATACGGTGTAAATTGAACTTTACGTGGTTTAGTTGGGGTTTTACCCTTAAAAGTCCCAAAATGTTACTTTATGCATTCACCAGGTTTGTATCACTCCTACCATTTCTATCATTAAGTAGAAGTTAAAATGTTGTATTTCAGTAGAGGGGAGACCGTTGTGTTGTGAATCTTGATTAGAAAAATTAATGAACATTAGCATGTTTATTGAAAATACCTGCGTTATTTTCACGTGTACTGAAAATACCCGCTACATTGTAAGGGATAAATGATTTAACATTATTTGATTGATTAATCTTAGTAGATAGTTTAAAAAGTAACTTCACCGCATTAAAATATTCAGAAAAATCTTTTTAATAAAGCACGTTAAGTATTAAACAATAATACGGGAAAGCGATTTATTTAGGTTGTGCCATTTGAAACTACCAAACTGAGTTATTGCACGCAATATAAATTATTGCCTATCATAAAACACTAAATAACTGTGCAGCCATAGCAGCGACATTGTGGTTGACGGTTCTTTTCAATTATTTTACACCAGATTTTGTTATTTTAAATTTATTTATTTTCATTATTAAATTATTTAAAACTCGTATACTTAACATTTAGCTTTCTATTATCATAAATTACAGTTCTTTTTGCGGACGATTTTGCACATTCGGTATATGAAGATACTTCAATGATGATGGACAACTACTATACAAATACCTACTTATAATACTGTGGCTTGTGGCTGCTCATATATTTGTTAATTTATACCTAAAAGTATATGTTAATAATCATTGTAATATGGATTCGTTTTTGTTTTTTCATTTGGTGTATAGCGCAGTTGCTGGGGCGCATCTTGCTGCGGACGATCATTTTTATGGTGTAAACATATAAGGAATGATTATTTCGATGTGATATAAGTATAGATAAATTACCGATAACGGCAGAGTATGTTGGAAGATTCTATAGAAAAGGATTCTTGAAGAAATAAATAAAATTTGTCATGAGTGGCAGTGTTGATAGGATCTGGCAACATTTTTTGTAGTACAATAAGACATCCGCGGAGTAAACGGCTCACCTTGGGTTAAAATATTAGCACCAGCCATAAATATCTATAACAAAAGAGTAATACATGAGTTGCCAACCAAATGAGAGAAGACAATTAGTCTCACACTAAATAAATAACTCAATAGAAGAAATGCCTCTATTTAACGCCGTTATCATATCTGTGATCATTTTAACATTCTAGTTTTAGAAGATGTTGCCAGCATTCAGAAACTTAGCTCTTTTTACCTGTATCTTCTATAACACAGATAATTTTCGCATAGCTAAAGAAATAGATCACTGCGTCTATCATTGTGGAAGAGTAAACAACAAGGCTGGACGTAATAACAAAACATAGGTATTATATATACACTGACTTCAGTCTTTGAAATACATTGCCGTATTTCAAAGACTGAAGTCAGTGAATTTTGGCATTGTGACATGTGGCACAAAGCGACTCCGAGGGGTTAATCCCCAGCGGTGTTCGAAGTGGATTTAGCTACGGTAAGGAAGCCTTACGTTTATTTATATATATAGTTAGTCGTATAAAATATATTAAGATTACTAGATTATTTACACCTTTATATATTAATTATTTGCTGCCCGGGCATTGCACGCATTCGTTTCTTATCTTCCTCGCAGGAAATTCTTGTAACTTGATTTCCCGTATAATTATTTGGAATCATAAATAAATGTTAAAAGGTTGTTATTGGTTGTAACATTTTATTTCATGTGACAAAAAGTTATAGTCGTGTCATACATTACCATGGTGACCTTTATTAGGTTTTATTTTCCTATCCCCCAGGAAGTTTTTTTTAAATAAAACATACAAAGGAACAAAGTCACATTCGCATGTATGTATAATATTAGTTAGGATATCCTAAATGTGATCAGTGTAACTGGACTGTGAGCCTAGTCATTAATACACTGAAGGTACAATTTTTAACAAATGAACTTTAATGATTGATTAAGTAATACTTTGGTTAAAGTCATATTTTTATTCTTTTAAAACTAAAACCCAGTGCATAAACTCATTTACCGCAAATTGCTTTCTACTATCGTTTTAGCAGCAACTTGAGCAGCATTTTGGAAGACAAAGCTATAGTAGCTTTGTTTCCCAAAATGCTACATATAGATATCGTTAAAAATAAATGCTCGTTAAATTGTTAGTTTTTTCTCCCCGTCCCTTCATTTAGGACTCGCGTCAAAGGCTTGCGGTGCATAAAATAAAAATGTTCCAAAAAGCTCTCGCACTCACGATTTTACACATAAATCATTACCATACGAAAACATTTCGAATGTATTGTTAAAAATGTCACCACGACTTATGACCTGTTTCGTCTAAGCTAAATTAAAATGAAAGGGACGGCCGATCCGGGAGACTTCAAAAGGTCTTCGCGGGAGAGAGAGGAACAACATAAAAGAATGCCGACGACAGTCGTATACGCATTCATTTTTTCGTTTCGGCTTTTACATCGCCTTTTCGTATGAACTCGGGATCAGAAAAAGCGTGCGAGTTAAGAAAATCGGTCGAATTAGCTCACAAAGCTATATGATTTTCGCCTTAAAATAAGAAAAAATGTGCCCGAATTGAAAACGTAATATTAGAAATTCGTCTGGATTTTTAATATTATTTACGTTGGGATGTGGCAATTTGCTGAATTTTGAAATAGTGTTTTCTTGTAGCTTTTTTGGCCCTATAATAGATATTTTGTTGAAAGAGTACTGACGAGAAAAAATAATTGAAAGTAATTCAAGAAGAAATAATGGTCTATTTAATTCATAGGGAATTGTTAGATTTATAGAGACCGGATCAGGTAGTGGATACTATGAAAAAGGTGAAAAAAGTATGGTCAAAAAGTTAATATCAAAATATTTTCAATAGAGATTTTTGTAAATTACGATACCGATCAGAGGCAAACGAAAATTCACAAAACTGATCAACTAAAAACTGAGTGAAATGTTTTCATCTCCAATAGAAAATAATTATCTTTAAAATGTGGAGGATATATATTTATTGAATTTAAATTAAGGTAAAGTGAAATACAATACATTAAGCAACATTTGTAAGTCGCATGCTTCGGCGTAAAGTTGAAATAAATATATTTAAAAAGAATACAGTTTTCGAGTTATTACAACCTTTATGTCTGTAACTTGTTTCCGAATTAAATATTTTTTTAAACATAAATCGGGCTTAATGTCATAAGCCGCTCAGCCGTCTCTCGATTGCCAGAAACATTTGTATAAAACGAAAAGCCGAACACAGATTATTCATAAATGCGCGCGTCGTAGTGATTTGTTAAATCAGAACTTCTTTGTTTTCTTTTATTAAGTTCAGATTTGAAGTCGTTTTAAATGTTACGTATAAAGTTGAAGCTATAAATACTAATACTAATTATGTAGTGGTGTTTGTCGATATAGTTAAATAAAATAAATATAATAAAAATAAAAGATATAAAACCAGTAATGTTACATACAGTATACATAAATAAAACATTAGTGACTAGACCGGTCCTTCCATACTGTTTATAAAATAATTTTTGGCTTTTAAAACAAAAAGATTTAAAAGCCAAAGGCCACCCAATTTTTAAATTTTAATACTTACTCGTTATAATTTAAGAAAATTGCATAATATATTACGTAAAAATTGAGTAAGAAATATAGTTTGACCATCTTGGTTTTTCTTTTAATTTCACGATCTATCTAACGATTTTTTTTAACTAAACGTTTTAAGCAATTGAACTATGGTCCGATCAGATCTGCAAGTAGAAGACGTAGTCAAGCAACGTGTAAGGTGTTCAATGGCGGCCGATCAGATGGGCCGCGGGCGAGGTGACGGCGCTGAGTTGCGATACGAATCGGCCCCGCGCCTGCGCCTTGTAATTTCTCCGCGAATATGCTTTTAAGATTTCATCGAGACTGGCCGTTTTTTAACTATCAATCGGATAATTATGATTGTAGAGATCAAGAGATAGAGGTCTACTCTCAAGATTTTAAAGATGCTATTTATAAATTTAATTCAATTCCACTGTCGCAGAAGCTCCGAAGTTCATTTAAATTGCTAGGTGAACAGGAGACACATCTTTTAAAGTCTAAGTCTATTTAACATGTACTTAACACTCAAATAAGTGCTCAAGTAAGTCTTAAGTCGGGAGATAAAAGGATTACATATTTAGAGCATCTTTTGGGATTGTTTTTATTATAAAAGTATCTTTTATATATATACAGCATTTATAAATTACTTTTTTAAAGTTTAAATAAATGAGAATTTTTTTATATGACAATTTAAATTAGCAAGAGCCGAGACTATCCTAGATATATTTGACGAGTGGTAACTTTTAAGTTTCAATTTGCTTTAAGATCGTTTCGTCGAAACTTCAACCAGTCAGTACTGTTAACAATGCGAAACTGCTCTATTGTTCTTACTCTAGGTGACTGGAATCTCGGCTATGTTTTAACAAAATATTTCACATTCGTAACCCATTGCTCTAAAGTCACGTGTGGCGTGAAAAAAATAAAAAGTATAACGATTATTTTACTAAAGGAACGGCATTAAATATTGTATACGTGACCTCTATAAAGAGTTCAGTACCATAATCGAGGTTTAGTCGCATTCATATGACGGTTGGACAGGCGATGCACATCTCTGCGTACGCGCAACTCAGTCGGCGCGCGCTCTCGGATCAAAGGCACCGACAGGCTCTTTTAGCCGCATAATATGACGCGCTACCCCGCCCCCCGCCTCCCGAGACCCGCAAAGCCTTCCCGAACCTCCAGGCCGCTTACTCGCCATTATTTATGCAGATCTATTAATAAACAAATTGATATAACGGATGTTAAATTTATTTCAGCTTGAAGATTTTGCATCGTAAATGATTATTAAATCTTTTGTCTTCTAATTCCGTCTTGTTTTAAGCCTTATAGAGTTTGAAATTTATATCGGACGTACAGTTTGATATTGGTGATTTAATATGAATAGTTGTTTTAGTTGTAGGTAGAATATAGATGGTATGGTATGCGTGTGTATGTGACTGAACTTATGCAAAACGACTGGACCGATTTTTATAAAATTTTGAGTGTGTGTTGAGAGGGTCCCGAGATGGTTCAGATTAACAATTCGATTCAGTAGGTGGCACTGTCATCGGATTCCAAGAGATTTGCTTGTATATTGAACGTTTATACGAGTAATGAAAAACATTAGCCAAACCCGCAAAAAGGAATAGCAGGCAAGTTAATACAGAACAACGTCTGCGTTCACGTGATGTTAAGTGACCGCCACGCAGATGTGTTGCTGCTAGTTTTGCCAGGTCTAGTGTGTCAAATTTCAGAACTAAAGGTTAAAATAATCGGGATTTTAGTTTTTAAATCGGGACGGCTACAAAAACTTTTTGTGAATTTTCGTTTATTTTAATCGAAGAGTTAATTTTAGTAAATGGCATATTACCATTGGTTAGTACAAGAAACTCAAAACACTCAAAGAAACTAGATAAACTTGTTCAAATACAATTGTTTCGACTAATTGAATCGAATCATAATTAATAATCTTTGGAATCATTTGCAAGTATCTTTTTAATCAGCAATTTTTCATATTGCTTTTTATTTGTGTAGCTTTAGATTTCATTGCCTCCAACGCTTCTTTGTTTTTTTAGCATATTTATAAAATTCACTACACGATAACTTAAAGTTGGTCTTCATTTGTAGCTCTGTTTTAAGATGCACCATGTATTAAAAATATATTATTGTTCAGAACTCAGTATTAGCGATTTTAAAGTCATAACAAACACAAATCAAGGTTATTCCGTTACCGACTACATAATCACAATTATTTAAATCATATTTTCCTGTTTCAACGATAATCCATGTATATTACTTATTATTCATTATTAAGTTCTTCTATATTACTTAATTTATGTCACGCTAAGCTCATACTTTTGTAATTAATCATAACTCCTTTAATATACCATTAGTAAAACACACTAACAAGGCAATGCTTCGAAACAGCCATTTATGTTGTGGGGGAACGAACAACAGCGGGCGGCGAATGACTTACGTCAAAGAGAACAATTTCTTATGAGGTAAAGAAAAGAATCCGTCAAATTAGTATATAACGCGTTATGAATAAGGAATGAGGTCAAACAGGGCATTCACAAACATACACCATTATATCGAAATAAAATATTCAGTTCCATTCATTAGTAACGTACGTACCCACATTCTATTCGGCGTTGACGAGCCGAAAGGCGTTCCTCAGTTTGAACAGATGGCCTTTAGTTGAAAGGTGGAAGAGTTGCATGTACCTTAGCTATGTTTTAAACATATTATTGAAATTATAAATATTTCTTTCGCTAGGTTAAGCAAATTTTTTAACCGTGATATGTAGTTAGCTTCATAATATAAAATAATCGAAACCGTTACAAGCCTCTGTAGTTTGTCCAATTTTTTTTATTCAAATTTTATATTTAATTATTGTAATGGCGATAGTTGGACGTTAGTGTACTTAGTTATATTGTCGGAAAAAAACTTATAACTCGGGGTGATTTGAATTTTAAAATCCTACCTATACTAAGTATATATGTGACAGCCTTTTTATGGCATAAAGGAGCAGTGGGTCACCTACGCTCATGAACATCCGTAACACCAAAGGAAGGAAGGAGTACACTCGCTTGAAGGATCCTAAGCATATTGGTCTGGAAATGCCGCTTTACAAACGATTTAAGATTCTTTTGAATTGCCCCTTATCGCTTCAGTCAACAAGTTATATTTAATGGTACTGTATTTGTATATTAACGAGATGTGGGTAAATAAATTAATGCTTTAGGTTTTACAGTAAAATCATAATTCACATCCATATATTTTATTAAAAGAAGAAAGCTTTGAGTCTATAGTTGTATGCATTGCTCTGCTGAAACTGTGACTTCCTAATGAACTTGGTACAGCTAGCTCGAGTAACCGACCATTGTTCGCTATACCTCCTGCCCGAGATATTGTTTGCTTTCTGAACATATATCGTATTGATTTTATGTATGTTCGTATTCATTGTACGTCCTACAAGCAACTCTTTTTAATCTTTGAACATTTTTATGGTGGTTCATCATTTAAACGCCATTTCTACAAAGTATTCGTATTTTTTTTTTAAATTAAATCTTATATTTGAATACATTTGCACTGGCAGTAATAAATATAACTTAATATTCTCGTTATAAATATTCCGAAGACACTACCACAAACTTTATAGTTACATACAAATATATTACTATGATGACTTTATCTATACATGTTCTGTCTGTACACAGACAGTATATTGTAATAGATTACACATTCGACTGCCCTGCGCCGTGGCTGCGGCCACGCGACCACGGGCCACACAGAATACTTTGAATGCTTGAAGAAGGCTTAATGGAATGACACAGCCTTTGTGAGTGCCGCCCAATTCTAATGCCTATTCAAATGGCATTTCTCTTTGTTGCTTCATTTTGGGCAGCGATAGGTTATTTTATTAGGGTATAAATGAATTTTAACATGTAAGACGAACAGAAATCATCGATAATGAAATTTGATAGTCGTTTAACGTATTAAATGGACGTAAAGTTTTAACATTTTTGAGTGCCTCATAGACCAAAGGTTGGTACCTACAGCTAGCTGCTCTGTGACGGTTTTAAAACCCAACCAAAAAACGGTAAAAACCCATATCTGCCATCATAATACTAAACATAGGTAAGTTGAAGACAGCAAAAAGTAGAAGATGGAGCCTGTACCGAAGACATTATCATTAGTAGCCTTGTACATTATCAGAAGCTTTTCTTTCAAATATGTTTGTTACGATAGATTCACCCTGGAAAATTCGGGATCGACTAAATCAGAAGCGTGATTAAACCGAAGTAATATAAAGAGGAAAATGGCGAAAACAAATTACTATTGATGTCTTCGGATCAGCAGCAATATACCAACATTATTAATCTTGTTTGTTTCTCTATTTTTTTTTTTATTATAATGGCGATAAATGTAATTGTTGTGGAGTAATTTTTTATCGATTTTGATTTCCAAGAGCATGTTGCGCAGGTCATTTCGATAACCCGCTTCCAATAAGGTATTATGTTTTGTAAGTAAAATAATGTTCGATCGAATTGCTTATTTTAATAATTTCAATGTACATAGAATATTAAAATATTCCAGTATATGCGTATACAATAATTCTTTATATTTATTTTTCTTTGTTACAATAAAATAAAGAGGATCGTGCTGACGCCTTAATAATTAATCGAAGCCTTGAACTATGACCGGGATCCGAAGAAATTACTGCTCATTCGTACAGTTATCGCCGGCATAAACTGATGTGGAAGAAAGCGGCGTGAGGTATGACGTAAAGCCTCATATAAATTTTACTATAGGCACATTAATGTCGCTACGTGAAATTGATTTGCAAGCAGAAACATATTATGATTGTGAAAACGGGGTTTACGATTTATTTACACAATACTGTATCGAGTTAAAACATTAAAAACTATCACTGTAACGCTGTAATCGACTGCCTGTGAAAAATTATTTACCAAATTTTATATTAGTTGTGGTAGATTCTGTGAGTTTAACTACAACTTCATACGCTTCATAAAAATATAATGGAATATTAATTTTAAAATGCACGTAAGGACTTCGTATTGTGGGAAATTTTCTAAAAATGTTTTTGTTAAAAGTTATTGTTATGTTATGAATCAAATCAAATTGAAAAGTTCGTTGAAACTGTTCCAAATTTAAATAAGCATGGTGATGACGCGTGTTGCTGTCGTATGTTGTTCGCGCCAGCTTTTCTCCTCCCAAATATCGTCTAACGCGGCTAAAAAGTTTTCATTTCAATAAAACAATAACATCGCTACCATTTGTTGCTTAGTATATAAACCGCATAGTAACAGTTAGCTAGAACTGTGAGGTAACAGATTAATTTAATAACGACTATGCAGCTGAGGATGCGACTGGAAATAGCCATTAGTCGTTATTAAATATCAATGTAGATGTAGTAACGAAAAACAAAAGAGATGAACCGCAAGATTAAGAAATGAAGTCCGTTAGAAACGAAATCACAATGTCGCAAAAATTGGCTCGGGAAATTTAATCATCGGCCGACAATGATAACCTTAGAGCACTGCGGCTGATGAAAATGTGATTGTTAATTAAAGTTGACACAGAAATGCGTACATTGAATACGAAATCTTCATTTATTCGGTCACGGTTTACCTCTTGCGTTTAGCATTAAATGATCGACTCTGTTTCAATTTCGACTAACACGAATGCACCGGTCGAACGAATCGAAACACGATTATGTTATTGTGAGAAAATTTTATACGTTTCCATACTACGGTGTCTTTATCTTATGCTTAGTTTGTGATTATGTTTCGAAGCAACAAGTCTCGCAATGAATAAAGCACGTAAGTAAAGTATTTTTGATAAAACTGCATAGACTTGTATTAGTTTCGATTCTATTTAATTTCAATCATTTGTAACATTTGTAAGCCAATTCTAAGCTACCTTGGTGGTCCTTTATGTGAACAAATTGATGCATGATCCGATCCTGCTTCCGGACGATTAGTTTCGCCGACATTATTTAAGTTTGTTGTTAACTTTGCCTCCTTTTGCGTTAATAGTGTTACAATGTTTGCGAATTCTATTACGCATTGTACACATTATATCGTTTTTGTTGGCTCAGTACGTCTTTGGTCGATTATTCGTTTGGTTGATCTTGCTCTATTGAGATGTACTTGAAGTTGTATATATTGTGTTCTTCTGACAGTTTTTATTAAACAATCTTTATAATATAGGTAGTATTGTAATGCTATAAAATTATTTAGGTAAGAATTTTCTAGGCGTTTGATATGCTATCGGAAGTTCGATTTTAGAGTCAGCTAGAGTTTTAGTTCCATTGTTGTTTGTCCTTACACCTTCTTTTTCAAATTACATATTATAAATAATTACTTGTTAAATTTTTTATCGAGGTGTATTGCAATAGATTCATCTCTCTACCATTTGCTATTGTTTACCCCTCTACCAGGTAGTGTTGTTCCTTTTCATTAATTTCACCCGATAGTCATATTTTAGTCTGCTATGTCAAAGGAGGAAATGAAGAGTGAGGTATATTTAATAAAGTGATACATTATTATTAAGCCACCCACATTTGTATAGCGAAGTTATTATGGACACGTTATGCTCCATAAATATTTCGGCTACATAAAATTAACACTCAAAAACATGGGCTTTGGAGGCACCGCAATGTCTACGGGATCTCACAAAAAATATGGGGTTCGTTTGCGTGAGTCCAGCGCGACCGCAGACTTAAAATGAATTCAATAACTTTAGACTGTATCACATAGCAATAGGATTCAAAATGTTTTGGTATTAAGGAAATCGTAATTTTTAAAGTTTCGTTCCTTGTATTTAACGATTGTTAACCATATATGTTTGTGTTACGGTTTGTATTTTATTATCATGTCTCAAGGATGGTAAGTATACCGAAGGACACACTTGTTGACATGTTGTTTAATTGATCGGTGGTTCACGGTAGGGGTCTAGGGCTTTAAGCGTTGCGGCCTCTTTGAGAAATCATTCGATTTTGATATACTGTAAATGTCGAAACTAGTGGAGTATGCCACTGTATTTTTGAGCAAGAAAATTTAGGTTGCATCACCTATATTGTAAAATAATAAATGTTATGAAGGCGATAATGAATTAGATCCTTTTTGCTAGTATAAGATAATACAAATGAATAGAACTTATGTCGAACGAATAGAAGGTTAAAATGCTCAGAACATTGCAAAAATTGACGAATGGCGGCTCCTTTGATGATAGGTGGTCTTCAGACATTGCCGTGATGTGTTTATAATAGCAACACTTGACTCACACATAAAAATATAAAAAGACTTTATATATTATCTTCAGACATTTGATTCGAATCCGAAATGGAATGTGTCAAACTAGTTATAAGCTTGTACATTAGTGAATTGAGTTTAATAAATTAGATTATTATTTATTACCAATTTTGTAAGTCTTTAATAAGTATTTATAATTTTTAATAAATGTTTCTTTTTAAGGACTTGCAATTTACGACTTGGTAAGATTTTATCTTATCTAGTGGTTGTCTCTAAGATTTCTTTTTTAGATTCTCATAAACCTAAAAAGGATTCTTTACTCTGCAGGACACAACCTCTTGGTTTACTATTTTTTGGGTGGGACCAAATGATCTTTGATGCAAACTTTTCCTGTTAACCCCAATGAGGTTTAAGAGATGTTGTCTAGTGTAGAGGCGTTACAAAATTTATTTAACTGTATTTGATACCTTGATCGATATTTTTTTATCCGTTGATGCAATCAATGTATTCAATAACAGTTTCTTCGACTCTTTAAAGTAATGGAAGCCGAAAAAAAAATCAAGTGTTATCTTTTCTGCTCGACTGTTTTCGTGTTAAAATAAATGGGATACTCTTGGCTGAGAACACTCGCAATGGATCGTGAAATTATTAGAGGCATACGATACGTCCAGTGCGACGTGAGTTGAATGAGGGCTATTGTAACGTTTGATGTATTGTTGCTATTGATATTACGCTACTTGGCTTTGGTGTTTAGTGCGATATTATTCCGTTATTATACCGCGATTTATTTCTTGCTTCGATTGAAATATTTGATGCAAATTTATAAATAGTTTTTAGTATTTTTATAAAAAAAATAAGTTTTTTTTTTAAATCATCCATGATTGTTGTGGCGATGTTCAACGGCTTTTAAGTCCAAACAAACTTTTACACACGTCTTTGACTAAAATCCCAATTTTAAAGTTGTGTAGCTGTTATTTTGAGCTACCTATAGGAATTGAGAGTAGTTATAATGAATAAATAGAAGTATTGTCAAAAGTTTTATTATAAACTACCGTTGTCTTTGTTTCTAAGATATATTTTTTTGTTATAGGTCAGGGTCGTATGAACCAGCTTGGCGGGGTGTTTATCAATGGACGTCCTCTGCCAAATCATATTCGTTTAAAGATAGTAGAGATGGCGGCGGCGGGCGTGAGGCCCTGCGTCATCTCGCGACAACTGCGCGTCTCACACGGATGCGTCTCCAAGATCTTGAATAGATATCAGGTAAGACAATATTAATTGTAGTATCTATAGGTTATTCCAAATCAATATGGAAATTTAGTAAAGAAACCTTACCTTTTATGCTAAAATTCGTAAAATCTAAATATTTTCGAAAAACAACATTTTCTCACATGAACTTGTAACATCCATAAAAAAAAATTACTTCACTTTGTCTCACGATTTTTACAAGATTACTTTTACGATGTATAACAAGTACAATGGCCGCCATATATGTGACATTTGTTTGTTTACATTTCCATCTTAATATGGAACAACCTATATATTCCATGTCTCTCAACGTTTTTTTTAAATTCATGGACATTTTAAGTCACATAAACATTCACATCATTTAATCAGAAGTCAGGCAGGAATATAATAATGTATAGTTTAAAAACACAAATAGTTCGGAAGCGTGTACAGGAGTAGAAGAAGTGTACCTAGGATCCTTGCCTAACCGGCTTGGTTATGAGGCCATCTTAATTAGATATATGAACAGAGAATAATATTTTTTGATAAATGAATTTATTACAAAATAAATTTAAAATTCCTTCAGTAATTGATATATTTTGGTTCTTAGGAAACTGGCTCCATCCGTCCCGGTGTGATTGGAGGATCAAAACCGAGAGTAGCGACGCCTGAAGTTGAGAACAGGATAGAAGAGCTCAAGAGACAAAACCCAGGTATATTTTCCTGGGAAATTAGAGATAAACTAATAAAGGAAGGCATCTGTGATAAAAATACGGCCCCGTCGGTCAGTTCCATTTCGAGACTCATAAGAGGAGGCAAAAGGGATGAATCAGACCCTAGAAGAAATCATAGCATTGACGGTATTCTAGGTAAGTTATACTTACCTTGGATTTTCCAATATTACTTTTAAACCAATACGTTTAACTTAAAATGGATTATTAATATTCTTTTTTTAATTGTGATTTTTAATTTGAAGGATCGCTATGCTCTCCTCTATTATCATATCTCATAGATTTCGTAACACACCAGGTTTATTTCTTCTAGTTTTGTGCCACAATCTTTTTTCAAATAAGTGTATCTATGTAAGTTTACAAAGTAGAAAGAGGTTTATATTTTTATAACGTACTTTGAAATAAAACAACGTATAAATTCTGATCGGAATTCTTAATTCATTGTCTGTGTATATGAGATTAAAAAGAAGCACCAAAGTTGTCGTGTCATCGAAGCGCTAGCGCTAGGTCGTTGTCGTTGATATGAGAACGTAATCACTTAATTTAATCCATAGTACACTATTATTATAAATTTATTATTGTAATGAGACAGCCGGAAACGTTTACAAACTTTGCAAAATGGCGTATAAAGTTAATAATCCACGTAAAAGTGAAGCGCGCGCACGCCACAGCAGCGCCCCTCGTGTCGGCTTCGAAAATTGTAGGTTATAAAAATGAAATTAGTACCCAAAGGTGTTATTATCCCATCGCGTTTGGCCGCGGGGCTTGCATTACGACAATCTGTCCGTACTGCACGTCTTGTGCCGTATAGCCATCCAATATAAAATGGCGCTTCTAATATCCCGGTTCGACGACGGAGTGCGGTTTCGCCGGAGAGATTTTGCGCCACGATAAGATTATGCATATTAAGTTGTGCGCGGCTAAAGTAATGTCTACACTGGGAGAGCGGTCCCTTTATACTCTCATACACTAGCACACTTCGTGGCTTTCTTGATCTCACTCTATCAATATTCCCGATCAAATGTTTCGATACATCTGGCCGGGATCGCACTAAAGCCCATATTAGCTATACGTTCATACTCGATTGTTTCTGTTTCAATCGAAAACATCAATCTCATTGCAATGTTCTTTAAAATTAATACACAATGTTGTTACTTCAGAGTTAATTGAACCCGCGTGTGGTCCCGACAGTAGCGCGCCTAATGAAATAAGAAGGGTACACGGTTTATAACAATGGAAAAAAATGTTCAACGTGCTTAATAAAGTATTTAAGTTATAGCTTACATAAATTCATAAAAAATATAGTTACTTTAAAATATAACGAACCTATTTAAAGCCTTTGTTATTTGGTGACAATAGTGTGTTGTACATTATTGTCTATCCCTAAATACAGAGCGAAAATCAAAAATCCGTCCCTCCCTTTACCTAAGCCCAAAGGTCATACTTAAATTGGGTTTCAATCGAAAACTTTTATACTAATATTTAGCAATAATAATAAGTAGATACATCATTTTTGAGGTTATTTTATGTGTAGCTAAACCTTTGCCTTCAAAACATTTCCTTTCTTTTATCTCTAAAAGGTCCCTCATCTTGTGAAGACTCAGATACGGAATCGGAGCCAGGCATTACGCTAAAACGGAAGCAACGCAGATCGAGGACCACCTTCTCCGGAGACCAGCTCGAGGCCTTGGAGCGAGCCTTCACAAGGACACAGTATCCAGATGTTTATACAAGAGAAGAATTGGCACAGAAAACTAAACTCACCGAAGCTCGAGTTCAGGTTAGTCTGCAAACAAATTGATCTTATTAATAAAAAATAAATAAGGAAATAATCAACAAAAATAAACCCTTATGACTTAACTATACAATTCAAAATTGAAGACAAGAAAAAAAAATGAAAAAAATATATTAAATAAATTAAATTATTATGAATATAAATTAAATTGATAATGTTCGGAATTCAAATAAGTTCTTCACGCGAACCTATAATATTTTCTCCTACATATCGTCTAAGAAGTGGAACAAGTGGAAGAGTTTATGTATTTTGGGGATTTATGTTTGGTAGAGATGGTAGACACGTTAAAGATTTTGAAAGACGAGTAAATGCGGGAAAAAATGAATGGAGCTATTGGTTCAGTAGGGAGGAGTCATTGAGGAGAGAGTCTATGAAGGCTCGTCTGGCATAAGACGCAGTACTATAATGTATAGAAGTGAGAGCTAGATTTTGCTGGAAAAACATGCTACTAGAGATAATGTCGTTGAGATGCGATCCTTAAGAAGTATGTTAGGCGTGACGTTGAATAATTGCATTAAAAATAGCGTTATAAGGGAATTGAGGAAGGTATGCTTCAGTGGTTCGGGCATGTTGAAAGGATGAATGAAGGGTGTAGTAACGAGACATATTTATGTTGCAAAAGTGAGTGGCAGCGTTGGCAGGGGGAACTTATATCTATCAGATTAGTAACATACTCGTACTAAAGAAGGAAGGAAGATATAAGGAATAGTCGTAACCGACGAGCTTGTATGCGTAGATGTATGGATGTAGAAGAAAGGAGAGAGGTGTGCTAGGATCTTGGAAATCCATAACCTCTGCCTACCCCTCTGGGATACGGGCGTGAGCGTATATTTATTTATTTATATCGTCTAACGCGGCTAAAGAAGTTTTAATTTCAAAAATATGTTGTCAGCTTAAAAAACGATATAACTCGCAAACTACTTAAACAATAGAAAAGTCCTAAATATCTAAATTGATGTCATGTGATTATTATTAAAAATAATAATCAAGTGACTGCTGTCAACTTGGATTTTGTGTCGCCTCTAGTACATTTATTGTACAAACTCAAAAAGACAATCAAACATACTCATTGGATAGACCCTTCCAGTTAATAAAAATAGTGTAAGGGAAAAAAACACAATAATTACCTCCAAAATTAATTATTATAACAGTGAACCTTAGCCGCCATATGTTGAACCGCGCCACTGTTTCTTTCATACTTTTTGTTGAATTAATAACCCTTTGTAAATGTAACTAATACGAAAAGTAATTGATTGACTTAATGTATAACGATATTTTTGATTGTTTTCAAGAATTTCCTATTAATGTACAAATTTATCTAATGTATGACGATATTAACTATTAATGGTTGAGTTATTAAGTTTACTATTTTCTATTACATAGGTTTGGTTCTCGAACAGAAGAGCTCGTCTTCGCAAGCAACTCAACTCCCAGCAACTCAGCGCATTCAATACGATGTCTTTGCAATCTGCATTCCCTTCTGTCCACCAACAATACGAGCCCCCGTCGACTTTCAATCCGCAGTGCACGTCTTGGCAGCAATCGTACTCGTCCGCTTTGGGTTCCAGTTCCGTTCTCAATTCGGCGCTAGCTCCTTCATTACATCAATCGCCACTCGCCCCGTCTGTCTGTCAATCTGCTTTAGCCGCTTCGTCTCTCCATCCGCCCACGTCGACTTCCTTCTCTTCAGGGAATCTAACGCCCCTATCACATTCTTCGGAACTCCCTACTCCATTACAACCAACTTCTGATGCTACTCCTCCCAGTACGAGCCCAATTACCAGCAGCCCGTCGAATCAAAGCAGTGGAATTACATATCAGCATTCAGCTTACGCTAACCCAAGTGAAACGGTCTCCCATCCTTACGGTTATGGAGATTATTCGAAACAAGAACACGCTATGTCGGCTCATAACCATTGGACCTCAAGACAACTCAGCGGTCATCCTCAAAACAAGCTACCTGATGTCGGTGCGTGGCCAGAAAATTATAGGTGAGTTTATTCCATTAAAAAAAAATACCTGAAAGACATTTTGACCCAATTGATGACAAAAATATGGCGGGGCTTGGGACTGTCGCTAGAACTGATTAGATCCGAGCTAAGTTTGTATAGATACGAAGTCGCACTAAACGCTTAAATTTATAGTACGTCAGACTATAAATTAAGAATCAATCTATTGAAACGATACTGACTATAATGTCTTAATAATTCCTGCCTTTTTAGAGATTATCTATTAGTAACTGTGTGAAAAGGTTGAATTTCAATATTTAAAATTAAAAATAAATAATATAACCTACTAGTGGACCCAGCGAACGTTATTAGTTTCGATATTCGCCAAAATTTTGAAAGAAAACCTCTGGAATCCGATGGCACAGCCCCATCTAC
>JWHW01003677.1:506793-543063 GCA_000931545.1 Papilio glaucus
AAATTTATAGTACACCTAAGACTATAAATTAAGAATCAATGTATTGAAACGATACTGACTATAACGTCTAAATAATTCCTGCCTTTTTAGAGATTATCTATTAGCAACTGTGTGATAAGGTTGAATTTTAATATTTAAAATTAAAAATAAATAATATAAATTACTAGCGAACCCAGCGAACGTTATTAGATTCGATATTCGCCAAAATTTTGTGAGAAAACCTCTGAAATCCGATGGCACAGCCCCATCTACCGGGTCCAAACTACCGGGATCCTCAAACACACACACAAAAAATCATCAAAGTCGGTGCACCCGTTGTTACACAATTATATCATTTCGGAATAATGTAGTTTCCTTTGATAAAAGTTTTTTTTAAATCGGTTCAGTAGTTACAAACATATTACAAACAAACCTTTCCACTGTTAATAAGGATCTATGTTTACTTCATTAAACTCAGCCATTTAACAGATAGATATAAGATAGAGTACTATGAGCGATTCCAAACACTTAAATAAATTATTAACTATTAAATTAAAGTGAAAAATGATATTCTTATTAATAGTGATTAATGATAGTTAATAATTTATAGTGACGTCTATCGGATGTTCGTTGGAGTTACACGACGGGTCGTACATTTAGCGTATAACGTCCGGTGGCTACGGCAGGGCGCGGGGTTCGATCGCAAATCGGTGTACATTCGTTTTATTTCTTTTCACCTTCCTTTATCATTAGCCGGAGCGGCCGCTAATCAATTAAGAGTGTAAGAAGTCGGCCATTATATGCCGCGCGGGTGGTTATTATACTCTGCCGTTCGTAATACACGATGCGATCGTGAACCGAATAGGGCTGCGAAATTTATCGATACATTTGATTGATTATTAATCGATTATTGTTAATCGACATTTATCAAGGTACGTCGTGAATTTTTAGTAACGTGCTTGGTGTTATGAAAGAGTTGTGTAAAATGAAATATGTCCGAGCGATACGTTTAGTGAATTTGTCGTAAGAGTATGTGACAGGCTCATTGTTGCTTTGTATTCTAAACAGCGTCGACATTTATCTGTGTTATCGAGACAAAGACACACTATAAACCTTACATTGGACCACACACGCACATTATATCGCTTTGCACAATGACTGACACTCCATAACGTATGGGCTGGCGACGTACATGGAGTTCAATTTTATACAAATTCTTTACGTAACACTGATAGATCTTAATCACTAGTCTCGTATTACTGTATGTAATAAATCCTATTGATTTAGGTACAGATAACATAACTATTCTGTATATCATATGAACGAACTTTCAAAACGCCTGAGAAAAGATAATAGTTTTTTGTATTAAGTATTGTAATATAGATGAAGTTTAAATAAAACAAAAGAGCCTAAACTTTTAACATAGAGGAGTCAAAAGAAATTACGGCTTTAAATTTAGCACAATCCTGATATATTTTTCCTCATTTTCCTCATTAATAATGTAATCGTAGGGTACGGAGACTATATCGCACATTTTTAGTTTGTCTCCAATGTATATGATAATGTAATTCAGCTAGGGTCTATTGTATCTTAAGCTTTATAACTTTACGTTTAGTAAGAATTGATATAAAAATATCTTTATAGGCATAGCCCTGCATTATAGTTTGCAGTAAGATTATTTCCTCCTACTTCCTTACATTTTTGCTAACTCGCTGGCAATGCCGACTTCACTTTTATATTGACTTTTATTTTAAAAGACGTTTAACATTATATTTATATATACTCCTGCATATCTAACAATTTTTGTACATTTTCTTTATAATTAAATGATTAAAAAAAATTTAACATATTTAAAATAACATTTATTTATTTATTTTTAAGCGCGCAAGGAATATTTACATTAAAATAAATACAAAGATTGAGATTCAGTAGGATACAAATAGTATATGAATTCTAAAAGTTATTTTATATGATATTGTTTTTAATGTAAATTGACTTAAAATATCTACCGCCAGAAAAAAAAATCAAAAGACTTCAGGGCTTTCTCGACATATTGTAAAGAAACAACACGTGTGAAATAATAAAGCGCTATAAGTCATAATTTATTTCCATTACCGTAAGCTAAATTGTACTCCGACGCGCGGAAGCATACATTCAAGCGCCAATCGGTAAGTCACTTATTGTCTTCGTATCATCGAAATTGCATACAATGTGTAGGTCGTGGCATACGGTTCCAGCGCAATACTAATACATTGCGGAAAACAGATAAACACACGCCGGCCGTGGCGAGCGTAGCGGCAATTAATGGCAGCCGAACGTGACATTAGTGCACTGAACCCGAGCATTAAACTAACCAAGCCGCTATTAAAACTTATCTGCAGAGCTATTTGCATACGACTTCCTAAACTGCAGCGAGCCTCGCGTGTGCTCCACTTTTATTGGTCACTTTATATCGATCGCCATTGCCGACGCTTCGAACTTAGTAGCGTTTGATTGATGGATGATCCATGAGGGGAAATCACTTTAGGCTACTTTTAAACTTTTAATGGGACTACGAAGTTATGATTTAGTTTGCACTAACATTGTAGCATTATCATAAAATCGTAAACATGTTTACGATTAAACAACAAAAAATAAAAATTGAAACGTTGTTAACATTTATTAACACACTAAAAATTATCAAAACAATTAACACACACGAAATATTACTACGTGTTGAAATATTCTATAAGATGATAATTTAATTATTATTGACATTTTGCTATGAATACTGTACCCGTGATACTGTACTTGAATTGCACGAAACCTGTCTTAGTGTAATACCACACCATATTAGAGCTCTAACATAAGTGTGAAAAGATCGTTTGATATTTGAAAAAGCGTGAAGGTTATCTTACATTAAGAACAAAATTCAACATTATAATAAAAATTATAAAAATGATATTGTAGGACTGATGTGAATATCACCTACGTATTCGTTGGGGTTGCGTGCGTTGTGCCAATCAATTTGCTCAGGATTCGGTAATGACGTAGTTAGTATGCTAATTACAATGTATGTGTATTCTTTAGATTCACCTGTATCATAATACATGCATTAAAATTATTATATTACGCTAGTATTAACTGACTTTGTTTAAAACTGGACCATTCTCGCAACATAATACGATCATCACGCTATGAGGCTATGATAACCTGCCTATACGTATGAAAGAGATTATAAACACAATTATTATTTGACCGTGGTAGAGTCCGCAACAACAACATGTGTTATACGAAAGGGCCGGTGAAATACCACGACTTCACAGTAGACAGGCGTGAAGTAGAAGTATGCTTCTGTGTATCGTCTGACGAGTACGGTGCCAGAGGCCAATTTTGAGTTCTGTTCCCTTTCCCATCATTTCCTAATAAAGATAGGACGGAAACGGGGTGAGGATTGGACGACTAGGAAATATTCTTTTATCTGTCTACCCCGTCCTCTGTCCATTAAAGTAAGGCAACTCAAGAGCTTGTTGCAGATGACTATGGGCAGCGGTCGTTTAACATCAGGTGCATGCTTGCTTGTTTTCTCACTTAAAAAATAACAATGTGTTTTGTAAGATGGCAATTTGATTTATAAAATAAATATCTCGATTTATTAATATCACAGAAGTCGCATTCTCACTCCTTTCTTTTATCCTTTTCAAAGGCTGGACCGTACTGTTATTATCAATTTATATTACTACTACAGGCGGATGGCACTGCATTGGCACGTAGATTCTCTAGGAAGTCAGTATTTCTAAACTTATCACTAAGCTTTGACTTTTCATTGCGATGAGATCTAAAGAATTGCCTTTGGCGAAGTTAGTTTCCTAATCTAGGATACTCGTTGGTGTATCACTTGCCTTATGAAAATACAATAATATTAAACATATTATGAAAGAGCTGTTAACGTATTAGATTGAATATAATAATTATTTATTGCGTGTTTCGGTTTCGAATCACTTCTGTGTCACGCCCACGGAACCTTCCACTGTATCATTCGGGCATTAATAAAATTACGTATTTCGGTGGTCCACATCCAACTAACAATTACAACGGTCCCAAGTGCCGGTAAGCCTCTATTATTATAATGCTCTTGTATTACGGCTTATGTTAGGGATTTGATTTTTGTATTAGTTAATTCATATTTAATTTTTAATTTTACAATTTTATCATTCAGCATATTTATACTATTGAGTTGTATTTATACAACTACAATATTAGTTCTCTAAGTCGTTTGTTCTGTCGTTACGTATACTTGTCTGCTACCGTCTATGAATATCATAATTTTCATTAATA
Source organism: Papilio glaucus (assembly GCA_000931545.1). NCBI lineage: Eukaryota > Metazoa > Arthropoda > Insecta > Lepidoptera > Papilionidae > Papilio > Papilio glaucus. The sequence continues at coordinate 511,090 of JWHW01003677.1, forward strand.
ACATACTAAAGTGTTTACATTAGTACATGTAACCTACGAGCACGTATGTTTACTTGTATCGTTGTAGAAGTAGAAAGTCAAATGGGAAGCTATCAACTTTGCCTTAGGGTAGCATGGGAGCTTAATATAAGTACACGAAATTTTACTGATATGTAAAATTTGCTAGTGTTTTCTATTTCAAAAATATTAATTTGAGTGATACTTTGCAGTTTTACCTACATTGGATTCCTGTACTGTAAAGTTCGTAAGGGGTCAAAATAATTATTTCTACCATCGCGCCTAGCTGCCGGTAATTACATAATTGCACGGAAATTACTTACCAATTTCGGTAATCTTCGTTTTGTACGTTCTCTTACGTTGTGCAAACTTTTTAGAAGCTTTTTGTTTTATTTATCCGCTGACTTAGCAGTCAAACTATCAGAAGCTGTAATGGTTTCGGTTCGTACTAATATAATCTAATAGAATTTAGTTTAACGATTAAATATATTATAAGTATTTCATACTGCAAATGCGCCTTTCTCTTTACTTAATTCTTGCTTAGGTTAACTTAAGTAAAGGGTATATGAGAGCTTTCTTGTTCGACCCAATTAAATACTTCCAGTAGTATAATTTTGCTCAGATGTAGATGTTGCTTCTCCTTCTAAAGTGTAACGTGGGTGTCTCCTAATGCCCTAGGATTACAAATCAGCACCTTTATTACTTTAAATACAGTTTAGTGAAAAATGTAGTAAAAATCTTTTTTTTTTATTATTGTAATGGATTTATAAAACCAAGTTACAAGCGAGTGTAGGCTGGTAAATCATCCACCTGTATCGACAACACTTCGATCAAAGCATCGTATCCTTTATCGTCCATTAACACGTATGGAGACAGGTGTCAGAGGCATCTTTTCATTCGCTCCTCTTCTGTTATCAATATAATATTATCTCTTTCTAATAGAACTATTAGCTACCTGCAAGTCTGTTCATTGTTGTGAATGTTAAATGCTAGTTTAATATCAAGTGAATTGATTTTTCTTCCGTATTAAATGATAAGAAAATCTGGTTAGTATTATTTTTTAAATGTTATTTTTTCTTACAGTTCTTTCTTTGGCACTAATGCGTCACACTACGCGACTCACGCTCATTCTCCGACTGAAGCGAAGTCCGGATACCCGTACTTGGGACAACTCGGAGGCATGGACATGGGAAGAGTACATTGAAACATAGGAAAAGTTTATTTACATATAGTGTAAGAGAAAATTTATATTATAAATAATGTAATAAGATGAATACATTTGACGCCTTTACAAGTACTGAGGCATATCGTTATGTGCCTTTTAGTTTCTAGTTGTAATTATTAAAGGGGAAATAATGTAAATAAATATTTTCTAAAGTATTTTCGAATGAACTGTACAAGTGATGTATAAGCCCAGAAATATTTTGTAAAAACTTATTTGCCTTAAGATTTGTATTACGAGCTTTATATATGTAATTACATGTTTAAATAATTTAGATGTAATTTATCTTGTTCCTATATAAATTTTGTTATTGTAAATCCTAGTAGATGCATAGTAAAATATTTTTTCTCTAAAATAAAACATTATCTTAATGCTGTGTGATGATTTCTTGAAACAGATTTTGATCTTGTATCAAATATCTTTGTCAATTAAAGATGCCTTTAATGAAGTTGTGATGTTTAAATGTAGTTGTATTTATGATTGAATTACTTATAGCACGTAGGCTAATAACTTTATGTAGTAAGCACATTGTCGAAAACGTTATTATTACAAATAAATTGAACTTTATCGAAGTTTGGTATTTAATTTTATTAGCCCTTAAAAATGAACAAATTGACAGTACGCAAATTAAATCTGCACTGTGACAATATTTTATTTTTATTTGAATTTTGATTTATTAATAAAATGAAATTGGTATTTTAATGGTATATATAATCTAGATCTATGAACTAATGTAGTACTCAATCATTAAAATAATAAGGTTTGTGTGGGTGCGTCATTGCTCACAATGTAGGTAATAAGTTTATATATAACAGTTACAAACCTTATAATGATACCCCTGAGAGGACTGGAGGCTAATTGTGACTAAGCCGACCGATGACATAATACTGGCGTCAGTCTTTTGTCATGCTAATAAATAATAAGGCTCGAGAAGGAATTATAAATAAATGATAAGACTAAAACTAATGATAGGGCACTATCTATGACATACGCCAATCATTCAAAAACGAAAATGCAAATTCGATTGCATTTAATTTTTTGTGAATCGCCTCATAACAACATGCCATCATCATCATTAACGGAAAGCTACTAACGTCGGTCTCTGCCACACTCATTCAGAAGGCATCCGCAACCTCGACAAGATCGTCCCGTCCGTTTAAGCCTGTCTACGTTTATCTCGCGGGAGATCGTACCTGCGATGCTGTATGTGGCTTTTATACTAGAACCATCCTGTTATTTCACCATGAGCTTAGTACTATGGTACATGCCGGTTAACTTGGTTCTTGGATAGATACATCTCAAACAATGCAATAATGATATTACTAATTGAATTAATATTTAAAAAAGTGTAATTGCAAATAAAGTAAAACATACCAATTATAATATCCGAATATTGAACATTATGTTGCAATAAATTGTTCGCATCTAGGTATGTAGTTCCAACAATGACATAAACAGAAGCGAGGCATTTCTCTTAACGTTTCAATAGAGGTTGACGTTGTCTATGCTCACAGCGTGAGGCGTAATTAGATAGTCAAACACACGCTTCCCTATTTAAAGCAACGTATGAATTTGATTGAATATACCAAAGTGTTGTTATCATCCGCAAATTTATCATGCTTAATTTGATTAGTATATTACAAGACCACAGACATACTATCGCCTCCGCTTTCTAGTGTAACAATCATTGTAAACAATCTGTGATTGACGTTTGAGGTTATTTTTGTGCACGTGTGCAAAGGAAGGAAGTTGCTTAATGTTCACAAAATAGTTTTTTTTTAAAGAATTAGAAGCGTTTATGTTCAGATTTCTATTTTTTTATGGAAGAATGAAGGCAAATAACCAAGCAGATCACCTTATATTAAGTGACGGCTATCCATAGGCAACCGCAACATGCAAATGAGTTGTAGATGCGTTGATTTTCATGGACTGGGGAATGGATAAACAGAAAAAAAGGATATTTCTTTTTCTATCCATTCACTCCCCTGTCAAATCATCTTGCTCTTCACATTACCTTATTAGAAAAGGATAGGAAGGGGAAAAAGACTAGGATTAGTGCTCCGGAACTTCACTCATCGGAAACAATGAAGAAATACTTCTACATCACGCCTGTCTTCTGTGAGGTCGTGGTAATTCACCGTTCGAACCGCACCGCATTCGTGCAACAGATTTTGTTGTTGCGAGTTCAACCACTGTTGCTACAGGTATAAGAAAATTTAATATTCTAGATCTCTTTCAGTGAAATAAACACGAACACTTATGACTATGGAATGTTAAACAGTACGACAGCAGAAAGAAGAAGTTCCCGTTTCAAGGAGGTTTTCTTCCGAACTAAACGCACTAGAATTAGGTTTTATATGTTAGGTACATATAATAAAGTCTATGTAATGTATAAGATGAAGAAAGAAGCAGGATGATGACAAACATGTTTAACTTGACATCCAACATATGGTTATGTTAATGATAATATGTTGGAAGTCAAGATGTTGGGATGTATTTAACATCATTCGTTTGGGTCCCTACTGATTCCGTCCAGAGGTCAGTTCATCTGCTTACACCCACTACATTAAAAGAATGCCCGCCAATATTTAAGTCTTAATCAAGAGTGCGTCAGATAGAATTAATCTAACCCGATTTTATTTGAAGCAAAACTTCTTTTGGCGTGTTTGATGATGAGAGTGAATTTTTACAATGCGCGACACCTTAAGACGATACCAACTTCAAGGTGTTACGAGTGCAACCTATAACAACTTCTGACATTTACCTATAATTCCAAATTAATAAACCGTTATCAATAGCATTAAATGTCTGTTTCCCACACACTAAAATATATAAATTTTTGTTATTTTTGTTTTGTTACGCTAAAGCAGTGTTTAGTGTTTATCCTTCTGTTTAAAACAAAAAATAAAACCCAATAAAACTCAGTGGTTAGGTTAGTTTTCATAGGTTCGACCTTTTCATTCTACTACTGATACTATTTTTTCCCCACCTTAATGAAGCGGAAGGGGAACATACTTAATCGGACGCAACTTTCAGGTCAAATTCTGACCAGTATCAGGTAAGACAACGTTTGCAATGTCCGTGGTTGAGCAGCAGCATCTAGTATAAATATTAAAAATACCTCCTTAAATCTCATTCGGCAAATTAAGTAAGTATAAGTCCGGTTAAAATTATAAAAATAGGAACAAAATTATATTAGATTGATTTTCGATTCTCTCGTAGTTACAAATCCAATCGGTGACTAAGTAAGGTCGATGTCTATCTATCGGGAACGAGTTGAATAGAAAAACGTGATTGAATTTAGTTTCTTTTTTATTTAAACGAAATCTTGGTCGCAAAAAGAATCGAGTAAGTCACACGCGTAGGAATTGCGTTCGTCGCGTACAGATACGTCTGTGTCTGATACGGACGAATAGTGGAGTAAAAAGATTCTTAATGCGTTTTGTGCGTAATGAACTATTTTTTTATTTAGCATTCTTAGGCTTCAATTAGGCTTTTTGGCTGAGTACTTAAATTAATTTAGAGCAGATTTTTACGGACTAATGTCAATCACGTCTATGAATTGTTTACGCAAATCCAAAAAAACTGTATTCTCAAAATTATTAGGTTAAATTTTAGTTGATCATGACTATGATCAGATTTAAAATAACAAAACTGCCGATTTTGATTTTAATATTGTTTTGTTTTAAGCGCTTCACACAATTTATTATCATCATCGGCTTACATCGGCAGTATATCGATGATACAACGATATACTGATGGTCAAATAAATAAATAATAAATCAGCCTTTTTTTAGTGTGTTTCTCCACTGCAGGGACACAGGCTTCCTCTCTGAGAGAGGGAAGGGGCCGTTATTCACCATGCTGGTCCTGTGTGGGTTGGTGGATAACCCGTGTCTTCGAATTTGGAGGTTCTAAGACATGCCGGTTTCCTGAAGGAAACCGCCTCACCGTATCACCAACGCTCCAGCAGTGGTGATGAAATGAATTAAACACAGTAAGGTGCCTGTCTGGGTTCGAACCCTCGGCCTACAGTTCGTAAGTCGGGGCGTAAATCACTGGGCCACCACTACTCCGCTGGACAAAGTCCAATTCTTTTCACAGTATGCGGTCCTCCACGCACCGCAGCCAGCGACTTTCTGCTTGTCTCACGAGGTCATAAGTCCGTTTGGAAGTAAGGCACCTAACACTTCTGGTCACCATCCGTGGCCTCTGTCTCAAGGTCATCCACCCCATCTGACGTCGCTAGCTCGATAGGTGTGACCGGCCCAAACATTAATCGTATCCAATTTTATATTTAATTAGATAATTATGCACAAAGCATAGAAGTTCAAGAACAAAATATTGAAGTTGTTGCTTACGGAAATATTTTAAAGCAAAAGCAAACTGTATTTAATATAATAGCAATGCGTATTGTGTCTTAATTAATAAAACAACTTAATAAACGACTTTGCTGCAGAAAATTAGCAGTTTCTAAATGTTACGTGAAATAATTTATCGAGCAAATAACGGGATTGCGTCAACAATTTGTATTATGATGTCAGTACAAATACTTACTGGCCTATGTAACGTTACACAGTAAGAATAATGGAATTGACGAAATAAAATTATATTTTTCATATCGTATGCATTGATTGTTTTAAGTCGCCTAGACGAGTGTTTCCTTGGCTATAAAAAGATTTCAAACGTGAAACTCGTGGCTCAACCTTAATTGGACATGACGAATCAAGTCTGTTGGAAAAACGGGGCGGGAACTGTTTGTGGAGGCGGATGTGAGGTCCATTTTTTGTAGTTTTATGGGTTTTGTTGTCACTTCAATGCTAGTACCACCTACTACGTGAATTATAGTAATAATGATGTTTCGGTAATTTAACGCTTAGGTTATTTTGCGTTATGATGCTAATTCGATATTGAATCTATGATTTATTGCATATGTTATATATATTTTTTATTTATGGAAAAAGGTGACAAACGATTAAGTTTTAGACTGATATTACGTAACCGCTACTTATAGGCATCTGCAACATGCTAATGAGATGCCTATAAGTAGCAGATACCAGAGAGGAGAAGCTGAACAAAAAAAGGATGTTTTCTTTCCTTTCCATCCCCTGCTCCGTGAAGTTCTCTTCTCCTTCTCATCATTTCCTTGTTAGAAAAGGCTAGCAAGGGGATAAGGACTAGAATTAGGCCTACGGTACCTAAATCATGAGACGAAACGCAGATTCTACTTCACGCCTGTCTTTAGATTATTTGTAACTTTTGCACGTTACAATAAATTAAAAATCATGCTAAAGTAAGTTCTTAGTTTGATATGGATGTATTATGTTAATTATTAAGGTTATTAAATCATCTGCATAATATTCTGTAGTAGTGTATCATCATTGAATTGACTAATGAAACTCTCAAATTTGAAATCCTTTTAACAGTGGTAGAGCCGGCAACAACGACATCCGTTGCACGAATAGGTCGGCTCAACTGGTGAAATACCACTACCTTACAGAAGACGGGCTTGAAGTAGAAGTATTCTGCGTTTCGCCTAATGAGTGATTTGCCAGACGCCCAAATCTTGTTATCTTCCCCTTTCTATCCTTTTCTAATAAAGAAAGGATGGGAAGTGGACGAGGATTTGACGGGCGAGGGTACGGAAAGTTTCCTGTCTGTTTCCTCTTCTGTCTATTAATGGTAGCCAACGCATCTGCAACTCATTAATGTGTTGCAGATGCCAATGGGTTGCGATCAATTCATATCATCCTTGCTCGTTCGTCACCGTATTAAATTTTTTTTTGACGATGCAGCTGATTGTGAATATGAGCTATGTTATTTCTGCCACATTAAAAACTATAAACTGGTAGGTATATTACTCTTTCTTTTAAAAGCAACCCAGTCATAGATCGATAAGTCACGGTACACTCCACGGCACTTTGAGCGGAATTTATTAAAAGCTGTGTACAATTTTGTATCAAATATTTTAATGTATTTGTATTTGCGTAACGAACAGTGAATAGTATTCAATCGTTTCTCGTGTTCACACACAAAGACGCGTGAGAAAGAAAATCACAACAAAATCGAATTACGGCTAACTGTTCGACAATTAAAATTCAAGATGGCGGGGACAGTTATAGCGGAATGGTTGCGATTGCAGGTGGATTGTGTCGTGGGTTTCGGATTTTGGGCTGTCAAAAAACGTCGATAATCGGTCATCGGCATTAAAAAGGTTTTTCGGAAAATTGAAACGGATTCAGATTGATTTTCACAGATCATAGTGCACGCACGTGGGGCTTTCCAATGCGACGCGCATTTGATACACTATCGCTACGTGATCGAAAACCGATCGTTACCGACAACTTGTTTGATAAATAAGCTTAACGAAAGTGCTGATTAATTATCATTAGTCAACTTTTTTCGTCGGTAGATCATAATTGATTCTAGATGGTTTAATGTTACCTTTTATACATAGAGGTGTAGTGTTTATTAAGGTCAATGCTTACTTTATAAATTATGTGCATATGTTTTATTGTGGCGGCTTAACATTACGGTAGTATTTAGCCAACATAATCATTTTTTTTATCTTAATATCGCATCTTTTAAACAATACATCGAAAACTCGTTTTGGATTACATACCCAGAGTGTTTTTAAACTATGTCCAGAACAGTTAATCACGGAGCCACGCAGTGTCCATTGACGTTGGATGAATGGGCTGGCTCAACCAGGAATAGTTGTATGAAATAAATGGATTTTCGGGTGGTAAAGGTTTTAGGGCGTTTTTTTTTTTAAATAAGGAGGTAAACGAGCTAGCGGTTCCAATGTTAAGTGACTATCCATCGGCATCTGCCTTTAATGGACAAAGGTGATAAACGGAAAAAAAGATATTTCCTTTTCTTTACCCTCACCTGGCTCATCAAATCCTTTTCCCCTTCCCATTCTTTCCTTATTAGAACAGGATAGGAAGAAAATGTCTTCTGTGTGGTATTTCAACGGTCCTTAACCCCACACCTTTTCTGTGCTTAATGAAGGTTGGTAGCGAATTTTTGTCGTGGATATGTGTAAGTAGTGCACGTCGCTTGTGAACTATTATTATTACATTTTCATTTGAAATAGAAATTCTTTGATTCGTTTTTGTTTATAAAAATAATATGCATGTAACGTTATTTGTTTTAACCATGCCGAAAAGAAACGTGTAACCATGCATGTTTACCTTTATGATTCATCGGGCATTCCACGATGTATTCTAACGAATCAATTAAATGAAACAATCTGACACGATTCTCAGGACCTATGCCCATAAACTTTCATATTCCAGAAGACATTCAACTTACTAAAATTGCTTCCGAAAGCAATTAGTGGCGTGACTAAAGCATTCGCTTGGCAAAAATCAACAATCACCCAGAGAATATTCGACGGCGGCTGTCGTGGTCACCCGGGCCCCCTGCCACTGACGGAGTTCTCACGAGAATTGATGCGCCGGCATTCCAACCGAATGTCCACAGAATTCTCTGTCAAATGCTAAAGTCGTGCATGTCCACCGATCACTCGACCAAAAAACTGTTAACTTTAACACTCGATCGGTTTCAATTTTTTTCGTTCAAATCAATAAGTACCATTTTGCTATAGTACAAACAAGTTACTAAGTATATTTCAATATGTGGTTTTTAGAAGAAGAACTTTGTTAAAGATTAATAGCGGCAGTATAAAAAGAACTTATAATAGCAGTAATACATAACGCAACATGTTGTTGACATAGAAAATGCTACTTGACATTTGTACCTTCCGAAATCGGTTATAAAACATTGAAGATCTTTTAAAATATCATTCACATACAAAGCACTTAAATAAGACGATATTTATAAAAACAAATCATATAATTTCCACTGTGAAGATAAATAGAACATTCGATTTAAAAATAACGGCCTTCATGATCGGCAATAGGTTTTTCAATAGAACAGACATTCGTTCCGACTTTTTGTTTCACATAGTCTGCGAGAAATTGTAAATTTGTACCAAATAAATAGAAACGAGGGTGTCGACACGCCGTTTTGTTCTGTCATTAAACAATGGACGTGGCTTTCGACGCTCGGAGACCTCATACGGCGACCCTTTAAGCGAAAGCAAGGGATGGTATGTTTGGAACAAATCATTACTCTGGTTTAGCATAGAGAAGGCAACAATCGATAGCTGATTCCTGTTAGTACAATCGTGAGCTTTTGATGGAACAATGATTTATTTATCGTAACTGAGTCATCGGCGCGCATTAGTCGAGCGCATTGTCTTTGGAATCTACGAGTAGCCCGCAGGGAGCAGCGAGTGCGCCCGCGCAGTGGGATAGCTTTGCATGTTTACAAACATTTTATTAAGGTGTATACGTTTAATGGCTTCTCTAGAAGTTGATATTTATTGTCTCTTAAACAATGATTCAGTGCAAATGTACTAACTTGTAAAGCATAATATGTGTGAGTGAATAGTTATCATGTTTTAACCAAAATATAGGAATCAGTTCTGAAAAAAAACATACATAACTTGAAAATAAAATGAAAATGGAATGAAATTTCTTAAGTATAAAACAAATGAAAAAAAAGAGATTTGAGAAATTAATTCTTCTTCTACTTCGTTCAGTTGACCACTGAACTTTATTGGCCGCTGCCGTAAGCAGTGAACTCGCGTACCCATATTAAAACTAACCATTGGTGAAAGATTTACGCCAAGATTGTCTACACCCAATTCTACGGCTGTCTCTTAAAAACTTTATGTAATCTACACTGCACTAATATTAGATAAAAATAAATCGCTAAGGATCTCGATCTTTCCATCAATTTATTTTAGAATCTAAGTATCGCTCCGCTTTCTGTAAGATATAAATTGGTATAATAATAGGAACCTCGGTTGCATACAGAATACTGCGAAGAAGAACCTAATGAAAAGAGATGTAGTCACGTCATATTGTTGTCATATTTAGAATCATCGGCTATATTGTTTAGTCACGCATTTCAATAAGGAAATACTGTAATTGATTTAAAGTAATAAAATTCAAAATTAAACATGTGTTTATAACCTTTTTTTCTTCGCGTGTTTGAATAAATGGCCGGCCGCTGCCGAGCTTTGGCTCGCTGAATATTCTGCAGGTGTTTCGATGTGGTAGTATTAAGTGGCAATGTATTTTTTATATGTATCCATCGGAACTAATCCGTTAACTGGTAATTGTTCCTTACCTCACGGATAATTAATTATTTGCTGTGAAAAGATTTCTATTTACCACTCGTGTGTACACAAGACAAAATGGATGTGTGTAGAATAGTCTTGGGTATGGAAATTTAAGATATAATTGATTAACTCGACTCGTACGCTATCCGCATTACGTATGACTCAGAAGTTTTGTCATGGGTTTCAAGTCAACAGAAGTCTGTCTGTGTTTGTTTATTAGGTTAAATGAAGCAAGTTTAATAAGACGTAACAGGCTAGCTTCAAACGCATGCTCTTAAAATAGTAAGAATCCCAACACGATTTCGTGTACGACATGTTAAATGGTAATTTAAGGCAATACATTGAACTTCCATTTACATTTACAAGCGTAGACTAATCGCTGCGGCTATCTTACTCCGATGTTATGTAGCAGCATTGTAATATACCTGCATGAAGCAAATACCACTGAAAGCACGTGAAAGTACAGTGTTGACGGCGATGACTTTTTGCCGATGTCTCTTGAAGTAAAGTGAAATTGTTTAAAGAGTCGATAGTTGCAACCATTGAAAATTTTGGATTTACCATCTTTTTGTTTGAAGTGAAAACTTCTTTAGGCGCGTTGGACGATAGTTGGTAGGGGAAAATATTATAAGTCCGCGTGAACAGCATGCCGTTCCACGAGTAATGTGTCCGACATATTTTGTATTACTACAATAATTAAGATATTCTATTTAATCAAAAAAAAACCTGCGAAATATTAGACCTGTTACAAATTTTAGTATTAAATGATGCTTGTGAGAACTTATTATTATAGAATTAAGTTGCATAATAGTAAATTAGTGACAATTTATATGAAGAAGCTGAAACGTGTCGTCCTTTAACAAGAACAAGGTTCGTATTGTTCCAAGTCTTCATTTGTCATTCGAAAACAAAGGGGGGCAATAAGGGGCAATGCCGTCGATTGTTGGCTCGCACTACAAAGCGAGTAACAGTACAACAAGACATTTTTATTGTTTTACAACTCGGCTCCCGTAGCCGCAGGAGGTAGCACCCTAAAATATTGAGTAAAAACTTTTGACTTAAAAATAGAGGCAATTAAATAGATTTATAACCGTTAGCTACGTTCCCGGAAAGGTGATGAAAAGTTTTCTATAACTTCTTGTCTTGACGTTTTAATGTTTAGACGAGGCTTGACATTATTTTCTTTTCAATTTAATTATTCATAATTACAAAAGTAAGTGCTCCGTACGTTTTTTATTAACTCAATCAGGGTAGGTGGTGATAAAAACCCTAGTTGGTTATTTACTACATTTGGTATGGTATGGACCTAATTAAAAAGTTAAAGCAGGCTGGAAGAATTTTATTTATTTATTTATTCAGGTATCAAATAGCCATAAAACAATAATGATTCATTATACAATACATACGAAAAGGCCTGTAGTACCCTTCATGGTAAAGCTTAATTAAAATATTGTTGTTTATTTGCCTATTTTGATAAAGCATATCACGCACTTTTCGTATATATAATGTTAAATTATTAGAAAATATGTCAACCTCACTTAGAATATTTTTGTAGTAATTACAAGAACGATGGAAACATGAATTCCTACAATAATTTCGCGACGGGCTGGTTGGCGTGGTTTGTAAGATACTTGCTTTTCACGCCGCAGGTCGTGGGTTCGATTCCCACCCAGGGCAGACATTGTGTGCATCAACATGTCTGTTTGTCCTGAGTCTGGGTGTAATTATTTATTTAAGTATGTATTTACAAAAGAAAAGTAATATATGTAGTATATCAGCTATTTGGTTTCCATAGCACAAGCTCTGCTTAGTTTGGTATCAGATAGCCGTGTGTGAATAATGTCCCAGGATATTATTATTATTTGTCCGAAAGAATGTGGGACTTTCAGCAAAATTTGTTTAAGAAATGTGCTTGTTAATATGGATAAAATTAATAGTTTACGCTGTACGTTTAAGAGTAGCTCGTGAGGAAACCTGCATCTGCGAAAATTACTTGGAAGACTGAAATTACTTTTAAAAGCTATAGTTATTTAGCTATAGTAGCTTATTTCGTATATAGGTGTATCTGTGTTAGAGTAGGTCTTTAAATAAAGAAGATAGACAAATATAATAACTTTCTCCTTTTCATCTGATTTACTCCGTAAGTTAAGTGCCACTGCAAGCCTGAAAAAATTTAATTGATTTTTGCTGGACATAATGTATGCTCTCAATCTGCCAAGCAATCGTACCTCTCCTCGACCTTACGTTTAGAAACATCAACGTTTCGTTTAATTTATCATTTATTTAACGAGCTAAATAACTTATATTCTGATACAATTTTATGTAAGATAAGCTAAAAACGATTGCTGAAATTGCGTTATATATGTATATCACTTTGCTTGGAATAGGAGTCACGAATATTTGTGAAGAATGAAGAATTATCGTTTTGTTAATGTTAGATATCTTCTGAATATTAAAGAAGAAACTGACTGACTGATATATCAACGTACAGCCCAAACTACTGGCCATGGAGACTTTTACGTGCGTGCGTCTGTGTGATGTAATACATTGGCGAGCTTTAATAAAGGAATTTCCTAAATTCATCACCTATAGGGCCAAAGTTGGGGATGAAAATTTATATGGAGAAACTACCCGTGCGAACCCAGGACTCGCTAGTATTTTATAACTCAGAGACGCTTGAGACGCTATTACAAAAAAAAATATATCTAGTATAAAATATAACCGGCGATATATTGCATTGTTTCTAATATTAACACAGTAAATAAGGGAGCAGAAAATCTCTCTAGCGACCATTAACGCAACCTCCAACAACCCACAATATTACGATGGCATTCAGAAATTCTTTTTGTTTCAGAAGCCTCAGCGTAATTCTACAAATAGTGTTCTTAGATTTCAAACCACAAAACTTATTCTTCGAATATGTCATGGTACCCCTTCCTAAACGCTTTAATTATTAAGAACAAAATACTTCTTAGTGGTGTCGACCACATTTTGGGACCGCATGTCGTCTCACATACAATAAAACCGACTCACTACTGTCCGGTAGCGAGCGACCCCCGCGTCGAAGCCTGTGTAGAATCTAAACCACAAACAACGCTATTCATGCACGAGTCATGTCTCCGTGACTTTATTTTATTGTCTCTAAACGAAAGTACTTTTGGTTCATTGTGGCAAAACCAAACTATAATGCTACCGGTGGGTGGCTCGTCTTTATTGCTACCGGTCTCTACCTGATGACAGATTTGCAACTTGTTATTGATTGCTTCCTGAATAGTTTACGTACTAGAGATATTTACATCAAAAGTTATAAATACCTAGGAATTTTCTATTTATTCCACTGATGTTAAAGTCGTCTAATAGACAAATAATGACCTTTTGTCTTCAACTATTTATAATCTTACTTTAGCTTTCACTGATCCTGAAAACCACATTAAAGTTTAAAGTGTAAGTATAAAAATTATAATAATAATTTATGCTGCAAAAGTGAGTGGCAGTGTTGGCAGGGGTATTTGCAAGAGAACTTTATCGATCAGATTAGTGACATACTAAGGAAGGAAGATATATAAGAAGTACCTGTAACCGACGAGCATAATATGCGTAGATGTATCCATGTAAAATAAAAATCCATGATCTCTTCCTAACCCTCTAGGGGCGTGAAAATAAGCCTATTTTGCTGCTTGCAGTTGTCTGCTCCTGAACCACTTTAAAAGTTTCAAACTAATCGTATCAATCATACCTTCGAAGGAAGAACATTCATTAATTATTATCTTCAAAATGGTTTCATCGTTATTTACTAAACGAGCGAACGACCGAAGGAAGTTTCACAGGTTCCAGCCACCCAAGTGTACCACACACAAATCATGGGCGTTCCTTCTTTGTCATCGTGTGAATGTGGTACAGATAACATCAAAGGGAATAATGTTCTGTCAGTATAAAAGGCTGGCCGCCTAATTCGTGGCTAATACATCAAATACGGGCGGGAAAGAAAGAAAATGAAGACCGTTCGTTCGATTTTTGAAATAGCCTGCAGATATTGACGTTTATGTTGGCGTCTTTGTGCGTGGCGTCACTCGCGTGAATGGAAGCGGGGTGTAACGTAATAGGTGTGAAGTGTCTTCCATTGTTGATTATATACAAGTCAGGTATTAGTGTGCGAAATGTAGAAGACTGCTGATGTTAAAGAATGATAGATATTTATGTATTATCTTGCAACAATTTAAGTACTGCAGCTTCCCGTATACTATAATAAAGGTAAGTAGCGTCGTCTTTGTCTACCGTCGGGTAGTGTAGAAACGTAGACCACGTGCATACATACCATAGCGCCATGTCTTAATGCGATGTCCGATAGCGAAATAACTTCCTGTAGGTATGTCTCTGTATAAAGCTGAAGAATTAGTTTGTTTGAATGCTCTTAATGTCATGAACTACTCAAATTTAGCTAAGCAATTTAAGTATTTATTTTATTTTTTATTTATTTATTTACAACACCATTACAGAATAGCTCCGAATCGATGTTATATGTATGAACATTACATTATACATTGTAAATTACAATGTATATAGGAAACTTCAAAATAAAAAAAACACCATACAAACAAATAATATATACTTTATGATTTAAAAAATATATTATAATGTAATAATTTGATTAGTTAATTATATATAACTACAAAATATGCAAAATTATTAATATTGACGTAACTCGTCCTCATTAATCCCACAAAATACGAGTCCTTTTATCTGTTGATGATATTAATTAATCTTAATTTTTCAAGTCAATAAACGAGAGGGGGCCAGTGCTTCTTCAAAATTTTTCAATAAATAAACAATATGCTAATATTTATTTTAGTGTGAGCTATGTACAGACTATGTAGTTCGAAGTATAGATTATTTAGTAACAGTACTTCTGTTCTCTAAGGCCAAAGCGAATCCTTTGTGTTTTTGTTGTAATTGAAACAATAGCGTTCTCATTTTCAGCTCTGCCATCAGAAGATTAATTAATATTCTGTAAGCACTAGCGAACATTCTTATTACGTTACTTGGAAAAGCCTCTTATAGGATATTTCAGAAGCTTTGCGCAACTTCATTTTGTACCGGCAGCTAGTACTTGGTAAAGCTCGTTGAAAACTTATAGGTGCCCATTATTAATTTAATGAAATAAAGTTATATTATTATGGCCTCGTTTTTGATATTTACTATAAAATCTCAGTTAATGTGAACAAATTTGTAATTCATTGCTTCACACTTTTGCTGTATCAATAGATTCAGGTTCTACAACGATCAGCTGTTGATCTGAGAAAAGCACAAAAAATAATACAAATAATAAATGACCTCACGCCCGTAACTCAGAGGGGTAGGCATAGATTACGGATTTCCATTTGGTGCGATCCTGGCTCCTCTCTTTCGCATCTCCTGCATCCATACCTCTACGCATACAAGCTCGTCGGTAACGAGTACTCGTTATATCGCTTTGTAATGTCACTATTGTGATCAATATAAGTTCTCGTGGGACGTCCCCTGGAGATTACTCTCCCTTGTAGTGTTGACTTTATTACTAAAATAACTAGCTAAATAATCTCGACGTTGAAACCCTCACATTTACGAGGCGTGTTTAATTATTATATTCATATTTTAGGTTTAAAGCTCAGACGTAGTAGTCCTGCAGCAATTTGTTACTATTGCTGGTCGCCCCATCTCGCAATGTAACCTACCTATGATAATAATACAGGATTAGTTAGAAAGTAACAATATTCATTTGAAAATAATGTTTTTATTTATGCTATGTACTTTGTACGAATAGCAACGCACACGCGATTTTTTTTTATTAATGAATTAATTTGCTTAAGAATAATTCTAGTCTTTTTACACTTTTAAATCTAATCATGTTTATACTTTAAGTATAAAATAACGTGGAAAACATTGGTCAACCATGAAGTTTTTATTATAAAACAAATATCTATATACCTCGAAAATAACCATTGTTGGTCTATGAAATATTTAATATACCATTTCACTCGCAAATTGAATACAGCCTCACCGTCGTTGAACGTAGCGATTGTATGGATTCCGAAGGAAATTGCTTCATCTCTTGACTCTTTCAAAATTGTATCGGAAACATATCCAATATGTGTAGATAAGTAAGATTACATTCCATATCCCTTCGGATTTCTTTAGAAATCAATTTCATTCTTAGATATATTTTCCAACAATATGTAAGAATATTTTTTTTAATTAAATCTGTATATCAATCTTAAATAAATGATTGCGAAGAGGACATTCATTATAGTTAAAATGATAGACTTTTAAATGTAAACTGAAATGTATAGTACACAAACCTACACGCAGCTGGTAATAAAATAAATATGCGCTCACGCCCGTAACCCTGACGGGTAGGCAGAGGTTATAACCAACCATTTCCATTTGGCGTGATTCTGGCACACCTCTCTCGCTTCTTCATCATCCATACATCTACGCATACAAGCTCGTAGGTTACGGGTAGTGATTATATCGCCTTTCTTTAGTATGTCACTAATCTGATCGATATAAGTTCTCCTTGTCATGTCCCCTGCCAACGCTGCCAATCACTTTTGTAACATAAATTTGTTTTGTAATGAAGAGAGTACATCCTTTCAACATCCCGAACCACCGAAGCATAACTTTCTCAATTGTAGTCTCAACATCCACTTTTAAGCCACAGTTTTCTGAAAAGGACAACAAGGATTCCTGATAACCCGAACCTGAATATCCGAAATAACCTATACCCTGTTGTACGACGCCTGTACAGAGTTCAAAAGTTCACCTCGTGAAATAATGTAAAAATACTAACGATTATAGTATGTATAATATATAAATTAAATATGTTATCATTTTATAATTAACTAATCCCATTACTTATACATATATACATCGGTCTAAATGAGCAACAGTTGTGAAAATGGTATTTAGAAATTGTAAATAATTACTATAGTGTAATACCCCACATTCGTTTCGTGAAAGTCAGACGCGACCCCAAACTATTGTGTTCCCCTCTCAACGAGGCGTAACTGAATGCCACTACCATTACAAAACTCACGGGAAATAAATTCAGACTCACCCTAAGCTAAAATATGAATCGCCAAAAGTAAATAAACGGCTGCCATTACTGCCCTGATTATTTGTTCACCCCTAACGCCGCCATCTTTGTTTTTTATTAACAAAAGTTCGGATAAGAGTTATGGCCTCATTTTTTAATAGCGGGGATAGAGCTTAAAATAAGTTTCATTGTTGTCGGCTTTAAGCTACCGAAATAAAAATAATAATTTAGAAGTTTTCAAAAATTTGATTCACTTGAAAAATGAGTAAATTTCTAACGTAATTTATTCTAATAGAAACAAAGTGATATATTATTAGAGAGTTATGTGAAACCGTAGCCATTATTTTATCTCTTTAATTTACACGTTAGGCTAGCAGCATTTATACTCTGTTACTTTAATGGCTTGACCGGGGAAACAACACCACTCACAAATATCGACATAAAATAGAAATATTTTGTAAATAAATCATGCTTACTAGCGCATACAGTTATACTTGTAGCTTACGCTGCGTTTTAAATTGGTAGGGCATATTGTACATATTTGAATTGAAATTTGAAGGTAATGTTTTTAATGCAAGCAAATTTAAAATGTATTTGTATGGATTTCTTCCAGGGTTCAGTCCTATTTTGAACACTTGGTTTTGAATAGCATATTATGGTTTGAAATTGAAGATATGTAATTTAGTTATAAATAATAGGCCAAGTCCCTAGACTGGAGTTAGCTCACGAATTTTACACATCTTGCGTTATATTAATGTATACTACACTTACATATAAGCTAGCTTAATTATCTATTAGCTAGCTACCTTAATTAGCTTATAAGTATGCTGAAATTTCATAAATCAGAAATACGGTGAGCATGTGTTCAAGTTATGGCCATTAGCTCAGAGAAAGCTGTCGTTCTGACTGAATTATTTACTTTCCTCGTGCAAACATTTTAATGAACAAAAGTTCCATTCGCCATTTCCTGAGTAATTTTCTACCGGAGTAGAACGTCGGCTCTCTCTTGTGACATTGACCCTGTGGGGTACGGGGGACACCGAATGGGGAATCGATTACTTGGGTAACATTGATGCTCACTACATAAATACACTGTCTGTATAGATTATAGTACTTTTGAACATAGTGTACAATAAAACACTTGTGTTTATATCCAATGTGGGGATAATGTTTCGCAAATCCCAAATATGTCGACTACGGTGCAGTCGATCTCACTTGGCTAATTTGATACTTGACGAGACTACCAATAGGTCCTATACCATAGGACTCCAGAGTAGGTAGCTTTCACTTCACAGTTATTCATTGCTTTGTAAAAAGCCTGATTGTAAAATACCATATAATGGCGGCCTCGTAACGGGAGGACGCAGCATAGGCCCCATAGGATGGATGGATCAATGAAATCAAAGGACCAATCTTTGTGGTGATCCTCGGAGGAGACCAACGATAGTAGATGTCCATAGGCTGATAGTGACGATAAGTACTTAAAAATAATTATGTCGTATTATTTAACTTTATTGCAAATACCCACGCCGGCTTAAAGCTAGACAATTAGTCGAATTCATCGGCTTATGAGTTAGTCCGCGCTGCCAAGGGTATTAGTAGAGAAATTCGATAATGGAATGATCTGTTATGAACGTATTAATTTGAACATAAAATTTATTTTGAGCTAATTATAGTCAATATTAGATTACTTAGTCATACTAAGGAATGATTAAATGAATGAAAACCGCACAATTTGTCCGAATCGACATTACACCAGAATTAATTTTCTTTAACTAATTTAACTAAGTTAATTTAACTTTAAACTTTTAAGTAAATTATTAATACACTAATAACAATACAATTTCCGAATGTCAATACAATTTTGAACATATGCCGTATCGATGTCCTTCACATGTGCATATTAAGTCTAAGGAGGCCTTTAATTTTTTGGAGAATGCCTAAACCCACAACGAATTATGTTTTTTATGTATACAAGTATTTAGTAATAAAGTGATGTAATAAATAAAACTTTTTAGAATTAGTGAGAAAAAGAGCAAATTTAAAATGAACTGACTTGTTAAAAAAACAGTAAACAACCAACAGATTTCACAACCGTATTACTCACCTGCCGTTGCAAAGCGCAAGCATTAGCGCGATCCCGTAAAATCGAGAGCATAATGCTAAGATACGTGTAAAATTAAGTGTTAAAAATGAGTGTAGAAATGCTGATTAGATTCAGGTATTTAGTGGGTTCGCTATGGCGCGATTGAGCGGTCACATCACCGTATAGCGAGCACAGAGCCCGGCGAACGCGCATCTGACACGCCGCCATATCACAATTCCATGCTTCGTTTGTTCCATTGTGATAGGCGATGAATTCATGTCACATGCCTAATTATAACCCACTAATTCTAACTGTGCTCAATTGATAGTTTCGCTTCGACACCTCTCGGACATCTGTAAATTAACAGTTCGCGTTTTCTTCACAGTGGCTACACGTCCTCTTACATATCGACTTCATCTTAAAAAGTTTATCATCTTTAGAGTACGGCATTTACTTATATATTATGAAATTCAAAAGATAAATACAAATTTTCAAAGGATTAATCAAAAAGCTTAATATCTTGCATCTCCTTTTTTATACATCTGCATCTACTATTTTATATAATTCTTTTTTCAAATTATATAAATAGAGATTAAAGTTGACAAACTAAAGAAAGCTATCTTCTACCATTAACATTTGAAACTATCTATAAATAAAAATAAAACTGATTTGATGTTGTATTAGATAAAAACGCTTGAAATATTTGGTGTCTATGTTAAAACCGTTGAAATAGATTATTTGCGTCAAGTAACAACACTTTTATGAAATCGATTTCGTCGAATAACTTTTTGCCGGTGACATTGTTTCGCCGGAGCGACCTTGCGCGGACAATGATGGATCTGAGCGCTCCTTCATTATTACAAAATACGACGTCTAAAGGACGACAGTATTGAATTGTGAAAATATTCGTTAGAGACTACTAGTTTTACACATGGGAATAGCCAATCAATCCTTGACGTCTGTGAGAGGTCCGAGCTCTTGTAATCTGTCAGTCTATAGTATAATACGTGTGTTTCCGAGCGGTCAGTGTATTGTGAAGTCGTCAATCAAGTAGCGGCCAGTTTTATTTTTGTTACCTGATATTACTCCTCTTTTGCTTTTTGGATTTGAGGAATATTGAAATTTAATTAAAATTCCTTAGATCTCAGATTGGTAGATATGATTAAGTTTCTTGATGGACTAGTGTGTTACGAAAATTAAAACTTCGTCCAGATAAATCCTGTTAAGGGTTTTTTTAACTACCTATAATATTTTTACTGACACTGTGAACTGATTTTTTTTAGTACTACTGCCATAAGCTTCCTTAAAAGTGTTTAATCATTAACAAGTAATAGTTAATTTAAAAACAAAAAAACAAACTGACTGTAATACTATCACCATTCATCGCTTCATTTCGCAATTACCTGTGACACTCTGAAGAAGAATACGAATCAAATAACAACTCACACTTCAAAATCGGTCAACTCGTTTAGGCTACCATAGGTCACAATGGTACGGACATACGTACATACACGCGGAAAACTCCCTACTTCTGGATCAGTCGGGTAAAAAATATTTTTTATGGCATAAGGTGATAAGCATATAGCTAACCTGTTGTTAAGAGAGCACCGCTCAATGCACATCACAGAAGAAGAATACAACAGTGGTAGAGCCCGTAACTGCATCCGTTGCACGAACGAACCACGACCTCACAGAACACAGGCGTGAACTATTTGCGTGATGAGCGAGGTGAAGGGGATTTGACGGGGGACGGGGTGAATAGGAAAAGCTATCAGTTAGCTAACTTTTCCGTTGATTAGTTTATGTTTCAGAAATCGGGCGTAACTCTATAAACCGAGGTTCGTAAAATGTTCAAACCTTCTATAATATTAAATGTTTGCTTCAAAATACATTACAAGTATATCATTGTAAAAGTAAACGTGAGCGTTCTCCTATAAATAACAAGGATTAAGCCTCCACATATCGTATTAAATTTGCTATAAAGAGACTGTGCATTTTGTTCCATTCAAACACAAAGCTTTGACTTTACGTAGCTAAATAAACATTTTGCATATAAGTCGTGTAGGTGTGATTTGTAATGTTAACATTAGAATTATTTTTAGCAAGAAATAAAATATTACATACAGGTTCAGTATAAAAAAGAATCGCATGTTCGTCGGGTTCCTTTATCAATCGTTTTTAAAGAAGATTTCAACATATATGTATAAAAAATAATGTACTAACTTAACTATTAGTACTGTTAATTTTATTCCTCTCTATATGAGTTTTGAAATACATTTAATATATACCAATGTGTCAGCCATCCGCTGCAAGATCAGCGGCATAAAAGTTTAGTATTTAAACGCTATGTTATTTAATATAATAATAATTTGAAATTTTACTAGGTATCGGTACTACAAATGTTTTACTCTATGTCGTATACCGATACAGAGTCGATAAAACACACAAATAATAATTCAAAATCGTTTAATAAATTCCCGACTATCCACAACAAGACGTCATTCGCTAATACGATAATCGTAATTATCAAAGATTGTAGGATAACACAAAAACAACAATTTGAAACCATCAATATCAATGATACAACAATAAAGAATTGAACGTAAAAATTAATTATTCGCCGTCGGCACGCTATTCTAATAATCATAAATAACCACTGCAATCGGATCAAACGCGGTGGGTCGCGTCAACGTACAACAATGTGCGAAACGTTCAAAATATCAACAAAAGAACTTTGACGTTTATACTATATATACATAGACAAACACATTTAAAATTACAACGTACAAACGACAGCCAATGAATTTTAGACCTTTTTCATAAGTATTAAAGGACAATACAATTTTAAGGAAGGTCGAAGTATAGTGGTTGAGAGTTGTCGCTCGCGCCAGCTGGTATAGCGTGGAAAATCGATTTCCACGTGGGTCTGACGGATGTCGCATCTGCGCGGCTGCGTTGCCGCTTGCGTGCATTCAAAAAGCGCGGCGACCTGTTAAGAGAAAACGTAAGTGATCATTAGTTTTAATACTAAAGGAAAATGTAACTAAAATCAAGAGGATATTAGGCCGGATGTTGGTTCTTTGCTTGTGTTATCTTATTATTTACTTAATACTTAATATTTGACTATATTGTGAGTTTTGAGGATTGGATGTTTGTTACTCTCTAACGCGAAAGACGGATTCTGATTTGCCAGTATACTAATGCAGGTTATAAATAAGAACGGCATAAAAGCTGAAATTTAGTAAGGAATTGTTTGTAATACATTCATAGACACTGTGTCTAACCAATCTATTAATATATTAGATACCTATTATGTCTAACCAAGTTTATGTCGAAGGACTAATTATGATATCTAAAGAATATAAAGATACTAGCTAGATATAAAAGTGTAGATAAACATTATTTTTATGATATTTGATTTTTCAAATACACATTACACAGAAGAGATACTGGCGAAATTCCATGAAGACGGTAGAAGGCGCTGGTTCTACAGGAATGGAAATTAGCGCGGGATTATTATCACAGAAGAGATGAATGCCGCTCAGCTAATGACGACGAGAAGGGATGCGCTCGACCAATAACAGTCCTCGCGACATTTGCGGCAACGGGATTGTCTTTGATCACACTCACCAACATAATAAAACAAGTCTTAAGTATACACAACCAATCATTCCCGAGAAGGCTTGGCGTGAGGCAGGCAGCCGGACGTAAAAACTGTAGTTAAAATGTATACAGTATAGACTATAATTATACTGTACCGACACCACGTGAGTGGGTAAACGGAGATGATGAATTAATATTTCAAATTTCAATTTGTAAGGTTCTGATTTTTTTTAACTTTGGATCATATTTATCTAATTAAGAAAAATGAAGTGCTTCACCACACCCACTTACTAATTATTATAGTTAAAATAAAAATATGTTTGTAATAATTAAATATTTAGTTATTCGTCTCGTCGACTCTACGATGAAAAAGCGATTTGCTTAAAACTCTCCCTGCTGTCATCCAGTACACTCCCGCAACATTGACCAGGCCATTCTTCCATCTTGTATCCTTGCTTACGAACGCTGTATCGACCTTTACGTAGCCACCATTCTAAATCCTTTTGGCCCCAACGGCCATCCGTTCTACAAGCTCAGTAACGTACAAAACATTGCTATAGCCAACCTGCCACGCGTGGCGATTACTGCAAAACAACCTCAAGAACTGCAACAAAAGATTTATGTCTTTCAAAATATACTGACAATTTGTCCAATTAAAAACATGTCATATTATTTTAAAAATAAATAGCAACAAAAACGAAACCCAAGCACGTAGAAAAACCAAACAGGACCACACAGGAGCCAGACGGGGGAAATTCACGAAAGCTATCACCGTCTCAAATCGCCTTGACGCAGACGTGTAATCGGTCGTCAGCCGACCTATTTGTTTCAAGTCGTCCATAACAGGACTTTAAATAAAAACATCAAAGAGGGGTGAGCGTAAGAGCTAAACCGAAGGAGTAATTATGATTGGTCTCGCTTTACCGGAAATAGTTTGCGTCGCTATTAATCGTGGTTGGTATTCTGGGAAACAGCGCCCTCTGTTGGCGGTGGTGGTCTCGGACGCCTGCAGACATATTGGCAACTTTTTCGTCACCATGTGCTTTGAATATGATCTAAGTTAAACTTAACAACTCATTAGTATGCTCCCATTAGTAAACTACAAAATAACACGTAAGATTTTTTAATGAATTCCTAGTAATTCTTTAAATAAAGTTTCATATATGTAAATAATTCAGTATAGCGTAAAGCAAGAAAGTAAGCACCTACTCAAAGTTAATCTTTATAAAGAACGAATTGAAAACATTGCGATTGCTAACTATCGACAACGGAAGAGGCAAAAAACGTGTAAAGTATTTAAATGAAGAAAAAACCAACTACTTTTTATGCAATTATGTCCATCGAATAAAAGAGATCCGAAATCGAATCAGTCACTGGAAAATCTCGTTGAGAAATATATACTTTTAGTTAATTGTAGTTTTCTATATTTGTAATATTCGGCGTATAGTTTCTTTTCCCTAAAACTGCATCAATGGTGCTTTTTTGGGTTGATTTTCATAATTTTATATAATTAATTCTATTTTTAAATTTAAATCTATGTTGACAAAGTGAGTGGCAGTGTTGGTACGTCCCGGAGAAATTATATGAATCAGACAGAACATATACTAATCTCTGTCTACCTGTGTACTGTTTATTATAAAATAAACAAAATAGAGTAATACTTGTTGCATATATTTTAAACAAAAAATATAGTGATTGATATTAGACCTTTCATGATATTGAGGCAATTCAAAACCAAATATATATTATCATTTAAATGTTTTAGCAAATTTCCAGCACAATAATATATTGTACATCCTACAATGAGCGATGTTAGATGATGCAAGGTCCGTCCTACATAAGTCTTGCTGCGACCTGTGAGGGGCGGCTGCGAGGCCGAGCGGGTGCGGGAACACCGTGACGCATCGCGATTTCCACGCATCCATCCCCGCCGCGACCGGCCTTTGTCACAAAGGAAATTAACTAGTTGCGCTCTTCGTGTGCGTCTACGATGTGTGGTCGTGTGCGTGTGTAGCGTCAGCGAAACAAATCGTTTGCGATTAATGTTAACAACTACTCTAGTTTATTTTTCTATCGTATATTGTCAAACAATGTATATTGGTGTTATTTTGTTTCTACAATCTTTAGTAGACTTTGTTCACTGTCGAAGGCTTATGCGATGGAACAATAAAAATATTAATATAAGTTTGAAGTAAGCTGAGCATTACAAAAGATGCTAGCGGAGCGTAATAATTAAGTTAGATGAATGCAGGTCTGCGATACTTAGTGTAACGGCGAGCCTGACGAAAAGGGATGCGTCCGACCATAGCGGTCTTCGTGGCATTTGAATATCTCTTTCTCATGGACTTAAGTACAACCAATTCCCAATGCAATCCCAAGGAGTGTTTGCGTCAGGCAGGCGGCTGGCCGGTAAAACTGAAGCCAAAAACATGTCTATTAGCATGTACTGCGGTCGTACTGTGCCGACCCCGCGTAAGTGGGAAAAGGGCAAGGAGATAATGGTGATGATGATAATACATATGTAAAATACACTTTTTATTGTAATTCTGTTTGTATTTAATACTACAGAAATAATATATATTTAATTGTATTGAATGTTAAAAAAAAAAAACTAATTTGAATTGTACTTTTTGTGCCGACCGTACTAGAGCAATAATCAACCGTCAGTATGCCAATGAAGGAAGAACTATTGTTGTAATGTTGAATGAAAAGTTCTATTTAAGCAGACGCTGGGTACTTTTTTGTATTTTTGAAGCAATTTTCAGCAGATGTTCGTTTGATGGATCAGGTCCCGCGTCAGAATGGCTATTATTTTTAGATCCATGAAATTACTTTCGTGACTACAGTTCACAGTGACCGGGTAAACTAATAACTAGATGTTAATTATGTTTTAATTAATAACACAATCTTTAAATAAGCACCTCGTGAAATTAACCAAATTAAAATAACTTTTATTTCTTAATAAAGAGCTCTGTTAAGTAGAAAAATAAAAAAGAATAAAGAGTGTCTCAGTTTTGGGGTCTATCGTATTTATTTTTAAAGTATGCTATGCAAATGAAGATTATACCGATAGGTACTGTACACCTAACTTTACACTCTCCATAGCATGATGAAAAGGATATCTATGTAGACAGAGACAGGCATTGTCGTCGTTCTGTAAATAGGAAATGATGCATCATTATTATAAGCTTTATTAGAAACATAGTGCACGATTTCCCCTGTTAATCAGGTGCGTATAAATCTACGATATAAATTCTTTTAAAATCTGAATAAAACCCATACGATTTAAGGTCCTTCTGAAGAACATGCACCTTCCTTTGTGCAGGGCAGTGCATCTGCAGATCCTCTGGTGTCAAGGATGGTCACAGGCGGTGGGGCTTTTAACTTAAGATGAGCGCTTTGTTTATCCTCTAGCTTATAAAAATAATCCATAATAAAACTATAACGTGAGTCATTTTAATTTAGTCACGAGATAAAAAAAAATATTAAGAGATCTTGTTGCTAGGTCAATTGGTTATAACGATCTCGGCGATTGTTTTCCGCTAAAGTCCGTGGGAAAGGATCGTCCATTTGTGTAGATGGTAACAAGTTTTATGAGTGATTTTTTGTGCAAATGTCGGATTCGGTTGGGAGAGCAATCGGTTCTGCGCTTCAGGAGTACCGATAGATATTTCAGTGACAAAGTTAGAAAAAAAAATTAATTCGCAATTTCACGAATTACAGTTAACCAGTGCATGTCGGTATGATAAACGCGCCTGGGAAACTCGGAAGTGTTTTAAAATTTAAATCATTGTTATTAGACACGTCATGTAGTTTTAGAGACAAAAAAGTCTCAATTGTTAAGATATTCTGCATGAGGTTGTTAAAGAAATATATCAGCTTGTTTAAAATAACATTGTAAGTGATTAGCTGATCGCAGCTTGAGTAAGTCGACGATAGTGCCATGACATTTACACATTTCAAAAATGTTAATGACGTAATTCCAGAACATTCGACCTAGATAATAACAATATAGTCACAACATGATGACACAACATTCTTTTTATAAGGATTAATAATGCAAAAATGACTTAATACATTATATGGAATAACAACGGCACGTGCTTAACTACTTAATACATACACATGTAAAGTATTTTGAGGTCGTATTAATGATTTGATAACTTATATCTATGGCTGGCAAGTGTTCGTTTAGATTAACTTAGTTCTGAAACATCTATGATTATTATTTGAAGTAAGTAAAGTATTATATATTCTTTGTCGTCTCCACATTTTATTTTTTTCCTCTTTTATGTACCAAATTCATCGCAAACAAGCGCAGTGTGCTGTATGCGCGATAACTTTTATAGGCGTATTGTTACCAACTGTCGGAGTCGCCGTTACAAGAACAGTCAGCCATTACGGTTTGAGGGACTGCTTTGAAATTTGCTTCACCTATTCCGAGTTTCGTATTTTTGGCTGGTCTTGAAAGGCGCATTGACGCCCAAGGACCACCAAAGTGACGCGTGAATATTTCCATAAATTTATAGCAAACGATGCGTTGAAGGAGGTTTTAAATGTGTGCTGTGTAAAATATTCTAGGTAAAATAAAAGGTTTAAAATTATCTCAACTGTTTCATTTAAATGGGTTAAATACATAAACTACTAACGGTCACAGTTACTAAGCGGTTAGATGGCACGCCTCCAAGTGTAGGCATCTATGTAGAACGGAAATGCTAGTACAAATGTCTTTTTCGAAAATTGGTATGCGTAAAATTTTTATATAATACTAGATTAATGCTAATAATGATTTGCCATTGCCTCGGTTACCCTGTGATCTTTGTAATAAAGTATATATCTTTGTAATAAATAATAAATTATTATATCTTTGTGATATATTTTTGCAACATATACCGACATGTTGCAAAAAAGTGCTCGATTTATGTCTGAAGTGATTCAATATATATCCTGCGTATATATATATATATATACTTTCACATTTTCAGCCATTCCTTTTTTTTGACAGAAACCTACGTCAGTAGAATACTGACGCGAACACGTTTTTCCGATTTGTGGACCACACTTGTATGAAAACGTGAAATAATATTAACTCGTACATGACGTAAATAACAGTAGTCTATTTAAAATATTCTTTTAAGTATTGAAATATCATCTATATCGCGTATGGTAAAAATAATAATATATAAATATTTTTTTAATAAGGTCTTCTAAATGGTGCTGAACTGAAATTATCTTTATTTCTCAAGGTCTGTGAAAGCTTATTTTAATATTATGCTTACCACGTTTCTAATAACTTGTATAGGTATGTCTGTTCGGGTCAGATTTTATAACAGCAAAATCTATTCCTAAAGCTAAAGAATGGCATAAAAAAGCGCGAAAATGAAAAGCAGAAAAGTCTCAGTTCCCTTTAAAAATGTATTTTTTAATTTTCATGACGGTTGACATTTTGTCTATTTTAATTAGCAGATGTTCTTTTAGTTGTGTATTATGAGATTTTAGCTATCTAATTTTCCTCTTCTATAAGCAGGGTTTTATATACATTAGTATTAAATTACGGGACTATTTCACAAATTTCTTCAATCTTTGTCGATCTTGCTCTTTCATATAACAATATCGTTAAATGATCCACAATTTTCCCCGAAGCGAACACCTGATGTTATAGCCCTCGTGACAGGTTTAAAGTGAATATAATGATGTAATTGGAAGGTAAAGCCCCACTCGTACGATAGCATACGTGATGTCGTACAGGTCGATGTAAATACTTAACGGTACGCCTAACAAATTGCACTCTCATATTATTTAATGGTGTTTTAATAACATAATCTGCAGTAAAGTTATGACAATGTTCATTTATTTTATCATAAGATTAAACGATAAGTATTAAATTCTCAGCCTCACAGAAGACAGGCCGGAAGTAGAAGAATGCTTCTGCGATACGTCCGAGAAGTGAGGTGCCGGAGGCCCAATTTCGCTCTTCTTCCCTTTCCCATCCTTTCCTAATTAAGATACGATAGGAAGGGGAAGAGGATTGGATGGAGAGGGGATGGATATGAAAAAGAAATATCCCTTTTTCTGTTTAACTCCTCCTTTTTCCAAAGGTAGGCAACGCATCTGCGATTCATTTGCCAGTTCTGGTTGCCTATGGGTAGAGGTCACTTAATATAATCACCTGATTGCTCGTTTGCAACCTTGTTCTATAAAAATATGTTTTGTTACTAACACGCAGTAACAGTGTGTGTAAAAACATGTTTTTAAATATGCCATCTTATGTTTTGATTAAAACTAACAAATTTATTTAAAAAATAACAAATTTATTACTTATACTTATTTATAGACAAATTAGAAAAAAAAAAACAAATATTTTGAAATATATTGTACAAAATAGTGTTTATGGCCGCAGAGTTCAATGATGTGACCAGTGGTCGCATCATTGAACTCCGCGGAAAACGGAAGCTCCTCACAATGTGGGTAGTATCCTAAAATTACCGCGTTCACATCGAACCCTTTATTCGACTGTTTAACGAGAGCTAGTTAAGATGTTGGTCGATGCTCTTTCTCGATACCACTATTGATCACTTACATGGTTGTAATCTCGAAATTTTTCTTTGAGTATTTCCTAGTAATATTTAAAATACAAAACGAATAGCGGACTTATTGCCTATAGACATTATCTACCAGTCGACCATGCATTAAAGAAAGAGAAAAGGACAATTAAACATTTATGTATATATTGTAATTTCAGACGAAATTACCACTATTAATGCGTGTTAGTCGACGGCCTCGGGGTATGTTAGTAACAGTGGGTTTGCACTACCGAAAACATTCGCACAAAACATATTGTCATCTCAGTTTTTTCAGAGAGAAGGATAGGGAGAAAGCCATTTTACGCTAGTGGAAACCCACGGTAAGAGTATGTATATCTGTTACCTCGTAGGCTGGGATTTTTGATCTTACCTCCGTCGAATGATAAGCAATGCTTGGCGAATACATGACTGTAACTTAATTGCTACACACCATTTTACGTCATCTTGTTACTACATAGATGTAAAGGAATCATTTATGTAGACAGCTGAATTTTTAATATTACAATTTGTTTTATAAAAAATATTCTTCTTCTTTTAAAACGGGAATTCTAAATAAACTCGGATACAAAATAGAAACGCGCAGTGAACGCAATCGATACATTGTGGCATTATGACCTGCAATAGTATGGCCACGATGAAAGACTTCTCAGACATACTCGTGTAGGATTTTCTATTTATTTATCATGAGCATAAATATACTACAGTTATACTGACATATTGTATTGAACTACTCTGATATGCTTCTGACTTCAATATAATACCACTACACTATTTACAAGTATTCTGTGATACTGACTTCATTGACTGAATGACTGAATCAGTTGGCACGACAACTTTTCTATTTTGCCTGGTCATCTCATTTAATGTCTCGTTCATCTTTGTCACAGATAGTCACAGTTGGCATTTCTTTGAACAAATTAATAAGTTATTTTTATAAAAAACTGTAGGTACTATTAAATATATTAATTCAATTTTTTACTGCCGAACATATGCGTTATAGATAGATATGGAAAAACTATAGAAATCTGATATCTTTGTCTACACCTCTGACTTATGGCGTAAGTGCTGAGTTTGAATTTATATTCGCATCTACTTTGTGTATATATCTTTTTTAAAATTAAATTAATTAAATAACCGCCGCTTATTTCGTGTTTTCTATAACTGTCTTTTCAGAATCAATTGTGATATGACAACGGAACCCCAAAGAGCATCACAAGCGCCGACGTCTCTGTCCTATCTCATAATCGGGAAGTGTAATCATAATAATGGGTGATTGTCCCAGGCCTAGCGCTAGTATGACTTGCAGAATTCGCCATCAGAGTCACAAGCCACATTAGGGTTAATACAGTTAATGATGCTGGCACATTACGAGCTGTTAGGCGAACGACACGTAACTAACCGACGCCGAAACGTATTCGATACGCTGCGTTTACGGAACTCCTGTGACGTCAGCAACCAGTGTTACAATATAATATTGTAAGAGCTGTTACGACTAATATGCGAGCGACTGGCGACACTGCATCTTGTGCTCATCTACTAAACTTCGATATCTATATATGAAAAACCAGTATGTTTGCTAGCTTTGTATAAGTGTGTTTTATAATATACTTACAATATTATAAAACAAACTTAGACAAACACAGCTAGTATCTACCAGCTATTCCTAAAGCGTAATTTAAAAGAAAAGTAGTAAAAAAGTCACGTTTTCAAATATGTCAAAGGAATTTGCAAAATTTTCATAAAATCATTTTTTTTAATTTACATATATTTTTAGGCCATTAATCTTTACGGACGTCCCTGGAACAAGCTACAAAAGTTTCATCACAGTCTGATCAATGGTTTAAGAACGCATAACATTGATTTGTATTTCTATAGATAGATACCATGATTTACTCCTGAAACTAAATTTATATTTCCCGGAGTATATGTTGTTATGTTGTAGAACAAAGTGTAACTTCTATTCATTCAGAAGAATAAACATTAGTATTATACGATACTCGAAAAACGACTACGGCTTTCAAAAATGGAATCGATATCTAGAACGAAACGCTGTCAGATAAAGCGATGTATATTTTTTTTTACCTCAA
The DNA here is from genome assembly GCA_000931545.1 of Papilio glaucus. Taxonomy (NCBI): domain Eukaryota; kingdom Metazoa; phylum Arthropoda; class Insecta; order Lepidoptera; family Papilionidae; genus Papilio; species Papilio glaucus. Next base: position 542,937 of record JWHW01003677.1, read on the forward strand.
CTCTTTTTAACATTTATTCAGATTATAAAGTATATTATTACGGAATAAGGACTGACCAAATTACTGCCATGTAAATTGTTATGAAGTGAGTGAAAATATGAAACTTAACAGTCTGATTGTAATGGAT
>JWHW01003677.1:543693-556067 GCA_000931545.1 Papilio glaucus
TGATTTTATAGTTATTCTTGGACGGCTTTGTTTATTTACTGAGCCGATCTTTTTGCTTTAGGGCTTAGAAAAGTCAAGAAATAAAATCGCAATAATGATTAATATGTACCTATTTGTAGAGGGGGCTTCCACTTCTTTCCTTTTCTATGGCACACTTTCCTTCTGAAAGACCTGCAACTTATTAAAGCTATAACTCCAGGTATGGTCTTGTCATTTATTATCTACCATGACTATTCCGTTGGGCTCTCATTAATTTAAAGCATTATAATAATGTGTTATTTGGTATGAATTAATAAATAAGTACGCCCTCATTAGCATATTTATATTATTACTAATTAATAAACCACTCGTGTCACTCATGGCGCGGCGATATTTCACGAAGCTGACAAATGCGTCCGCTCCGTTACAACAGATAAAATATTATTAAAACAAACAAACGAACAAAAAAAAGTGTATCTCTTCGAACAGCCGAAATCAATGTGCCAGCTCCGGCGGCTGAGCTTCAATAACGAAATGTCGAAACTGTTCTAAAAGTTTTTAATTATAATTAACTCTAGGTAACAAAACTTAGAGCTCATTATCACTTGTCATTGAATATGACAATAAGCATGAATAGTGAGTGAGCCTCGTAGCCGTAATTTAATGTAACAGTTAATATGACAGCGGGCATGAGTATGCCAGCGGGTCGTCTGGTATATTATATTTATGCAGTCACACCTGGAGGTCTCCTGATCGCGAGGAGATTTTATTTGGAGCCGTTCCCTCGATGTGATAGAGAACACGTATTAAAACTGGAGTTATTAATACAATCCGTTAATTACTGATGTATTTGGGAGCTTTCTGATCTTTATCCAAATCAGGTTTAAATAAAGAGTATTTTTTACCTTTACCTTTGTGAAAAAGAGGCATTTATAGTAGGGTTCAGCGAGAAATAATTCCTCCGTAAAATTTGCACAAGAGTAAAATGTAGGTTTATTGACATTGGCATAGAATGCGTAAAGTGCTAAAGAGCGACGCACGACTGAATGTAGCAAGGCAATGGTGACCATTATGCATGTGTGTTGGGATGGCGGACAACGAGTATTGATAAGGCTATTGGTAAAATTATTTTATCCACTTCTTAATTTAGATTACAAATAAGGTTTATAAAACAAAGTGCCTATTTGGAATAAAAATCACGAATTTGTCTGTTTGAAACTTTCAACTTAGTCTCCAGTTTTGGCTCCGTTAACCTCCGCGCTCGCGGAGAGATCTACTTCGAAAGAGGCTATGAGCTACTCTTATCTTCTTTTCTACACAAAGACTAGTAAGAAAGCAATACTCCACTACATTAAAGCCACAAGTTCGTTTACATCCTCCTAACTTAAATAAAATCTGTACTACATCTTCTGTAGGTAATTTTACAATTGTTTCCTTCCATTAAATAAACTAGTCGCCTTTATCGAGGTAATAATTATTGTTTGCTTTTCAAAATTAAAAAGATCAGCACGGAGTTTCTTTCTAGGCCTACTTTCTTTATTACGGTGTTGCACTTTCAAAATAATTTAATTTTTCGTCAATTATTCGCAACGGGCACTTCGCATTCTTTAACTTCTGTGAGAATTTGTTAGAAAAATGTCTGTATAAAAACCTATCACAAATCAATGTTAAGGTTGAGATTTTATAATGCTACTGAATTCGTTTCGTAAATAATTTATCATGTTTCCTATATAAAATTCGATTTCTATATTATAACACTGACCGATGGTGAATTTCGTTAGTTTATAATCGGACAAGGCATATTGTTATATGCCTTGTCCGTTTAAAAAAATGTGAGTCAAAAAATTGTGAACTGAACGAATTATTCATAATTTAACGTGTCGTTTCTCGACAATTAAAACAGTTAAATTGTCAAATTGTGAACTGATGTTTTCCTTGTCTTATACAGTAGGTTTTGCTGTGTAGCAGCGGCAATAAAGAATACTACTGCCCTATCTCATCCCAAGGGAGTCGTAAGAGGCGACTAAGGGAAAGAGAGCCGTGCCATCTTAGGGTCTCGGACGATTGATAGTGGGATAACCATCAACTAACTGGCTGTCTAGTTGAAATGCCAAGCAGTGAGGGGCAGCAACCTTGCTGACTAAAGCTAGATAGCTTACTGTGCTAACCAATTCGTCTGCCCAGCGTGGTGAGAATGGGCATAACCTTTCAAATATGGGGGAGGCCTACGTCCGACAGTGGACTGGGATAGGCTGATGATGAAAATGGTGATACAGTAGATTACATTTTAGTACAGGATTAGAGATAATTATAGGTTAGGTTCGTTCGATTGTATATGAAAAGTTATATATAAAAATAATACCTTAAAAAGATGTTTAGTACAGACATTTTGTCTGATGAGTGAGGTGCCGGAGGCCTAATTACAGTTCTCTTCCCCTACCCACCCTTTCCTCATAACGATAGGATGGGAAGAGGGGAGGGGGTTAGCGGGGAAAAGGAAGTATCCTTATTCCTGTCTGTGCCCGCATCTATCCATTAAAGGTAGGCAACGCATCTGCAACACATTTGTTTGTTGCGGATGTCCATGGGTAGCGTTCATTTGGTGATCCGCTCGCTCGTTTGCCACCAGCTACCATAAAAAAAGACACAATTGTTTTGTTACGTTTGATGTATTAAAGTATGTCAAATTGTCAATATTCACAATTTGCTGATAGTTATGTAAGCCCAGTCTGCGTATAAACTAACAAAGCTTACAATCGGTCGGTAAATGTAAGTGAATATTCTATACCTGGTGCCAAAAAAACACAATTTTATTAATATTAGCACCTGAATAATCCTTTCTAAGGTTTGATCTTGAATTCTTCTCTTGAGGTCGATTGATTGGGGTATTGTCCGATTGTAGTTTATTTTACCTAAGTACCACTAAGTCACTGTGTTTAAAATGAAGATGGATTTCTCTCGTCAAGTCCGAGATGTATTTAGTAGCCTGAAATAGAACGGACTAAGCAATGAACCTGCTTCTTGACCCGATCGAAGCGCTTCGCAAATTGATTTTTCACGGATGAACGACATCGAGTTGCCAATTTCGAAGTCGAGGGATCGAGTGTTAACATCCGTTGGTAATCGAACTTTTAAAAAACTAAATTCACGCCGACCGATTAGTTTTACACTTTCTTTGATACAAGATAGAACATTCACAGAGTTTCTTCGACAAATAAAATTTTACTACAATTCTTGTGAAACTTCACGGACGGGGGATATAAATTTGGTACAAAATGCCCTCACTTTGGCAATAACTTAAGGCGTTATTCGCGGAATGTAAAATTCGTGCCTTGAATAAGCTTTCAAGAAAGAATGTTCCTCTGTAAGCGCTGTGAGTTCTGCCGTCGTATCCGTGTACATGAGTAAACACGTATAATTTAAGATGAAATGTGAACCAATTGATGTCTTTGTTCGCGTTCGCAAACATTTTACGAGTATGGCCAGCCGAAGGGCTGCTGACTAAAATCTCTGCATACATTGTTCAAAACAGAAAGCTGTTTAAAGGTCGGCGTTTCTTATATCTAATGCGGAAATTTGTGAGAATTTACAACTTTGTTGTGTTTATGTGTTTTTGAGACTTATTTATTGTAATTTGTTTACATGTTTGTTATATTGCGAAGATATGCGTTTTTTAGTCTTCCATATACAATGTATAATATGCGATAAAGAGAGACTATACATGTTCAATATTATGTATAGCCCTAAAAACCGGGAGAAGCTGCCGACAACCTACCTCGAACGCCGTCGTTGGGAACCCGCTGGGGAATCTAACCAGGCAGATTAATATGGAAACCTCACCCATTCTCCCATCCCGAAAGAAATACTGGTGGAAAATAAGCGGAACATCAATAACCAACAATCAAAGTTGGCAGACAGGAATAACGAAAATAAAAAATGTAAAAGATAGAAAGAGAATTAGATAAAAGAGCCAAAATGTGAACTTAGTAATTAAACAAATAAATAGATAGATTTCGGAATAGATAAAAAAGCAAATTGTAATTGTAAAATATAGTAAATAAATTAGTTAAATAAATATATGACGGCACTGACAAAAAATAAAAGGAACAATTAATTGTAATACTAAAACAGCAAAATAGACCGTGAACTTACCTATGTATATTTAATTATATACAAGGATAAGTCACACTGCAATTGCCAGCGCCGGAAATGTACTTGTAGTAAGAAAAAATTTAAATTTATGTATGTAAAAAGTAAACATTTGAATAAAAAAGGCTCTGACCCAAATATGTCAGAGGAACTAGGAAAAAAAAAAAGTAGAAGACGTCACGTATGCAGTATGAATACGGGCATATATTAAAATTAATTGTAACTGTTATTGTACATGAACCATTTTATTTTATTTATTTATTTCAAGTTTTTATCGATCGTTTCGAAATGAACATTTAATTCATGTTCAATTGAACGCAAGATTAAATAAATAAATTATAATAAATCAGCCTTTTCTAGAATGTTCCCCACTGCAGGGGCACAGCAGGCCTCCTCCCCGAGAGAGGGAAGGGCCGTAATCCACCACGCTGGCCCAGTGCGGGTTGGTGGATGTCAAATGTCTTCGAATGTATTGGTTCTAAAACATGCCGGTTTCCTCACGATGTTTTCCTTCACCGTTTCTGGAGCAGTGGTGATGATATAAATTAACACAAAGTAAGCGCCTGCCTGGGTTCGAACCCGGGACCTACAGTACGTAAGTCGGGGCCTAAGCCACTGAGCCGCCACTGGTCCCTTCTACTATTAAATAAATTACATATAAAGAAAAGCAATAAAATATCCGAATAGTATTTAAGGTAAATAATTTCAAAGCATCAAAGATCGCTTTGAAGATCTTAGAATATAACCAAAGGATGTTTGGTTTGATAAAAAGAATGTAGAGATTACGATGAAAAGGACCCGTCCCTAATCCTAAATCAACAGTTTCTTAATATATATTTTAGATTAAAAGACAACAAGCTTTCTACAAATTCAAAATCCACTATTTACAACTTAATTTCACTTTACATAGACCAGTAGGTCTGGCTAACTAAAGTAAAGGTAACCATTAGTTTCGATTTTTTTTAACAGAAACCAATTTTATTTAACAGGATACCCGATATCTGTAAAAGATTTTTAAATATGTACATTACTATTTAGGCTAGCAGTAAATAAGGAATTTTGATAAATCTGTGTTAACGGGTATATTAAAAAATAACAAGCCTAGTCCTGACCTCTACGTGGACAGCCGTGATAGTTATGTCCTAACTAAGGCCAGAACTCTGGTAGAGCTTGAGCAAGCAAGCTTGAGCTACATCTGTTGCAGTACATATGCCCGTTAAAGTTTTATTACATCCTTAGAATATGGAACCAACAATTCATCTAATCCGTAATCTCTGCCTACACTTCTTGGAGCCGTGAATCCCCTGGTGAGGTCCTTGATGAGGGCATTATAATTGAAAATAAAAGTGGAATTGTAGAATTTCTTGGGAATAAAAAAAATCGTGTACATTTCAATTCTAGCAATTCCCATAGGACTTAATTAGGCGGTAAAACAAGTTCGATAGTCGCGTGAATATCATCAATTATGTAGCAATTAACTCTATTAATAGCTAGACAAGCGTCAATAGGATCAACAAAATATAACTCCGAAGCATTGGCCGGCAATAAAGAAATCAATCAGCGGATTAGATATTTCAAATCAATAAAATCTGAAAAGGCCATTATTACTGGATGGATACAAAGATCTAAAGCGTGACTAGAAAAGACAATTTATTCATAATATTGTTATTTTATGACTTACTTATTTTACAGTAAAGTGATCGATGGCAACGTAGTATACAGGTTTATTTACCAGTCGGTTAGTTTACGGACCTAGGTCAAGTATCATTCCAACAGTTAATATTTGTGATTTTTTTTTAATTCAATGTTTCTGTTTTTGGGTACAGTAAGATTCGTATGCTCTAAGCTCTAAGTTAACCCTCTTTATATATACTCTGTACCTAATAAAAACTTTGTATACTCTGTACCTAATAAAAACCATAAAAACAGAGTATCATTATCAAATGAGAGAACGGGTTGTTGAACTGCGTATGAATAAACAACACTTTAAATTTTCAACTCGGTTTAGAGGGGAAAGCCTATCATTTGTCTAATCATAAAATAATAAATTCAAGAATAAATTTAAATAACATTTGTTATATGTTAGCACCTAAAGGGAGAAAAAAGATTGTTACTGGAATAGCGTAATACACTAACGTTATACTCGTATAATATTGTACTCCTAAAAATGTTCATATCAGCACGATTAGATACCACATCTAGAGATCACAGATCATGATTTTTTACTTTTTTAGTTCTCATGAGAGTGTATAATATGCGAGGCGGCTCGTGTGATGCGGTGCGGCGGAGGAGACAAGAGAGGGGGGAATGGATGCGTCCGATGCCACAGGTGTGATGCGAGACGCGGTCCACTCCGCACGGCCAAGTACAACCGACAGCGCTAAGTTTACTTTAACTTCGAGTTTTATTTATAACATATAATTAAGTTTAGTTCATTTTTATGCGCACAGGTATTGTCTATCTAGTATCTTCTAATTGATTTGAGAAACTAGAGAACTGTTCTTATTATATATTAAAAGATGAATATGCCATTGAGTTAGTGATGAGAACTCAAAATATGAATACAAACAATTATAAAATAGTCGTTAACTACTAATCCAAAATGACATTTAGGTACATCCCAGAAATTTAATATTTACAAATGATTGCTAAATACCAAATTAACTAGCCTGTGGGGCGAATTATGTTATAAAGATAATATATGTACATTATATTTTACTTTACCTTACATCGAATAAAAGCTAAACCTATAAATTCGTAATCAGAATCGAAAAGTATTTGTGTGAAGTCAATTGATGCCAGGAACATCCTTAACCTATATGGATCCCGGGGAGGTTTAGAATGGCAATGCACCAGGTAGGTGGTGCCACGAGTTCGAGCAGGTTTTTATTAAAATTATGTAATAACGAACGAATAATGAATAAAAGTTAACGCAAGTCAACGCAACGCAAAAGTTCATGCAAGATAGTCTGCTGGGTCCATTAGTCTCTTATAAAATTGTAGTAGTCCGCCCCGGCTTCGCTCGGGAAGCACTAATTGTGTTAATCCGGTCGCTACTAATCCCCAGTTATGTCATCACACGCTAGGTCAATCTGAATACTTCTTAAAAATTTCATTGAAATGTACATTACACATCGCTATTTAAACATCGATTTCGATTGTATATATGTTTAAACACATATATAGACAATCGCGATAGTACTTTATTGTTTCTTAATCATCGGTTATCAAGCACAGTGTGACTGGACTGAAAGATCACGGGGTCAGTTAATTATAATTGAGAATTGCCGAGATAAGTCGAGCTGTGAATCGTTTCTGATAATCTTTATCAATATCCAATGTGACTCGTACTTTCGGTGATGCTTTATTTAGATAATTTTCATTTCACCTAGGTGACCGTGTGAATGTCATAATAAAACTAAAAATTATAAATTCTCTGTATGCGATTCTTTCCTTTATAATAGTTAATTCTGGTAATAAACGAGTTGGAATTGTTATAGGCATATAGCACGAAGGTCGGTCGGTCTCTTGTACGATCAATCGATTTGGATGTTTCCCGTTGATTTTATGGGAAGTCTTAATGTGTGGTCGACACGATCCGAACTTTGAAATAGTTTTTGTCAATTAAACACCATACTGTCGGAATTCTTTTATATTGATCATTTTGGTTTTGAGTAAGAATATTAAAAAAATACTTTTATACTTATTTTTTAATTTCCTCGGTCTTCTATTCTATCCAAAAATACCCATAAGATAGTATATTTGTTGCAGCCTACAGGTAAAAAATAGCAAAATATTTTTGTGATATCAAAACGAACATATAAAATTTGGTGATTTCTTATATTTACGCGAATACTACACATTGGAATAAAACTAATCTTACGGATTTTATCGCGTTTATTTTACGTTACGTAAGGAACGGAAAGAAGGTAGTCCCTCTTCCCGTTCCTTTTTCTTCTTTTCTTTATCTACTCCTTTCTTTCGTCCTATAAAAAGCTTTGCAAAAGATACAGATGCAGATGAAAATAATCACTAAACTCTTCTGATCGATGCTTATGAACAGCGGTAGTCATTTACCTAAGCCGCTAGAGTTGGCCTTCCACAAGATGGACCGATGATCTGTTGGTGGAGCCCACTGGATGAGAGCGGCAGAGGATCATTGTGACGATCAATTCAGGGGCCAGTGGAAGACTGTTGGATGAAGAGAGAGAGAGACAATTGATCCTTTGTCTACTAATCCTTAAAAATGTTAAAATGTATTCTTGAGCTATGATGATAAGCTTTCCGTAGGAGGCTGTGCATATTTTCGACCTAGCTTGCCGACCAAGCTTATCTTTGTCACTTTCAACCCATGTTACGTTATTAACATTTTGTCTGTTTGATTTTTTTTCTTACTAGTTCGTCTAATCGTTATGTGTTACTTACTAAATCAAATAATACGCAGATAATCCTCACCGGAGGGTATATCTAAGATGCATATGTTATTAAAAAATTTGTTGTCAATTGTATGACTGTTCGTTATTTAGAAGAAAAAACTATGAACAGCATGAACCAAAAATAGGTAAATTAAAAGTTTAAGGATACAAAATATTTGTTTATTGTTATCAAACATAAGAAAGTTGAAGAGAAAAAAAAATGTATCAAAGAGAAAGCGATACTCGAGAGAACAAAAAGGGTTTTTGTTATTAAATTCTCACTTTATAAAGGGATGAGCTCTTAAGACGTTGTTGACGTTACATTCCTTTTCGCCACCCTGATAGTACGAAACACAAAGCGCAACAAAAACGAGACAAGGATTAGACAACCACCAGTTGTGACAAATAATTGACAAAATATTTTGTCGAGAGCTCGCTGTTTGTTGTCATTTGTCTAATCCCATTTCGAAAACGGATTTACAGTTTTATCCGAAGACGCTTTCAATGTCCTTACCGTTAAGTAAAAGTAATTTCATTATAATTCGAGTTCCGACCGAGAATATATTTAAAATAATAACAAACATAATATGTATGATTTTACTATCACGGACAGATTAGTACAATGTACTTGCACACGATCACGACACCGTTGCATCGCTCTCCTATGTCCTCCTGAGACTTCCTTATAAGACCTTTTGCATTCGCTGACATGCTCCAGCAAATCGCAGTGACTTTCTAACACTGGACTTCTGAAAGTTGAAATATTACTTGACGACAATTACTATAATGCGCAGAAAGTAACTTCAAATCTTATCATTTTTAAACCAACTTAAAATATATGTGTGCTGAGACGAGTGCAAAGTTCAATGAATGCGCGCTCATGCACCGAATAATTAATACATAGTCATCGGTTAAGTGTCAGGACGAAACGACGTCCAAAACAAATATATGAATATTAAACGGGGCATTATTTCTCGTCAGTATTATTCACTGCCATTAATACTGAGACTGCGGCATCTATTTTAATAAGATACTTTGCTTACTGAAGTACTTAAATACTTAACTAGTTAAACGATTTCTATAAGAGAAGATGCTTTAAATAATTGCTATCTTATTTATTCTTTGCATTTATTATTACAGTGTGAGTGGTCCAAGAACTGCTTCAACAACACAGTTAAATCACTATGAAACTCCATATTTATTCATTAATGATATGAAGGGAAAATAGCCTTTTTTCTGTTTATCTCCTCCTCTGTCCATTAAAGGCGGGCAACGTATTTGCAACTCATTACCTTGTAGCAGATACTTATTGGTAGCGCTCACTTGATACCGGATATAACGCAACCGTTTCGTCGTTTGCCACCTTTTTCTATAATGAAGGTACTATATATAGTATAGTTTATATTATAGTTAATAAGATCATAGTGACGAATTTACTCGCAATCTATGTGACGATTTTCAGGGGAAGCCTACGTCCAGCAATGGATGACTTTTGGCTGATTATGATGATAATGAAGGACGATGGGTGGTGAGTAGGTAACAATTAACTATGGTTACAATCGGGAAATTAATAAAACTTAGATAAAAGAAAACTGCCTTAAAGCGGAGAATTTATAATATTCTCATTTTATAATGCGATGCAGTGTAATTATTAATTAGATATACGAGACATTTTATATTTCAAGGTGACACACACAATCACGTTGCTACATGCGATTTCGCCTTTCAAGACAGCAATAACTAGAATAATCTGTATAATGTAAAAACTCAAACACTGATAATAAAATTGAGTATTCTATCTATTCTCCATTACATATATTCAGGTGTTAATGAAATATATAAACCAGATGTTAATAATATATGTTGTATTATGGAACAAGTTGAGACTGTCGGATTTTTCGTCTGCTTACTTAGGTACATTCAACAAAAGAGTTAACCCTAAACTAGTGCATAGAATTCTTAGATTACATCCTCACTTAATACAACTCATTTATACATTGTAAAAATAAATTCGAAGATATATTTTTGATGTAAATTTTCGTAGTTTGAAAATTGGTTGGTGAACGACCGGTCGTATACGGTGTTTTAGGCGCAAGTAGCAAGTTAATGCGATGCTCCGGGCGCTGATCATTTTTTGCGTTGCACCCGAATCAACCACCTTGAGCACAACAAATGTGTGGGCAATCCGGTAATTTATTTTTTTAGCCAATAAATTACTCATACGTCAAAACTTCGGACGCGCACGACCGGCGCGGCGAGGATGCCAAGTGATATATTGGCCCTTGTCACAGCATTCAACCTTTTTCTACCAATTTTAATACGCCACTCGATTAATTATTTTATACATTGTGGATGAACCGCTTGTCCTAATGAGATTGACTATTAGACTTAGATTAATTTAGATAGACGCATTTTTTTTAAATAATTCTTAAAGTTTTTGTTGCGTAGCATTCCGTTAGCTGACCTTTATCGAGATGATACCATTTTAAATAAAAAATAAATAAAGCACATAGGTTCTGATTACAGTCCCAACTGATTTGAACTAAAGGATGTTTTTCATTAGTTTGTCAATTACCTCACTCTTCTTTCGTATATATCCATTATTGATCGGAAACACCGACGTCGGCAACTTGTTCCAGTCCACTTCTGTACGAACAATAAACGAGGACGTTTCATTTGGAGGCAAGGTATAGCTTGCTTCGAACTTTAGAACTCAGCATATTGAAAATAAGATTCGGACTCGTGCACCAAAAAAAAATGGCATTTTAAAAATCAAATTCGGACGTTCAAACCAAACCTATCAAATTGACAAGGTTTTATTGGGAAACAGCTGAAATTCATTTGTTAACATTTGAAGAACAACTATTTATATCAATAATAAAATGTTGGAGACCAGCCGTATTAGATAATTCTTAGTGTATATTGCCAGGATCGCGCCAAATGGAAATCCATGATCTCTGCCTACCCCTCTGGGTTACGGATGTGAGCGCATATTTATTTTATTTATTTATATTGCAATAATTCGGAGCTGTCATTGCTCTTCAAGAAAAAAGTTGCACAATACAATACACGTTCATAGTAACTCCTCGTTTGTAGATATTACTTAACACTAAGTGAACTTTCCGTTCATTTACCCTTTACTGTATAAAAATAGCGATGAAAATCATTGTTCTGACCTTTGCTGAAGCAATCGATAAATGTTATAACGCAAACAAAATGAAGCCAGTGACAGAATGAACTATGCGCCGGTAATGCAACTGATAACTAATCGATATTTGTATTGAATTTCATTATTTTAATTTTTTAAGACATTTAATAACTGAACTAGAATCTTGATTACATAAATAAATGAGAAATAAATGAATAGTATCTGGGCAACTAACATTTATGTAACATATTTTTTTTTGAAAAAAGACACATTAATGATGAACTTATTACGAACTTAGAACCGTTTCTGAGGTACACCAAATAAACAGATATATATATAAAAATTTCAACAAAATTTTAAACAAAAACAAAACATATATATTCAAAAACAACAAATGCACCAAAATGTAAAAAATAATTTTACTCAATTAAATATAAGATAAAAAATTATTTAAGAATCAATTCTTAAATAATTTTTTTTATTGGAGTCGGCGTTGGGTTTTGTTTTTATTTAATAATAATAATAATAATAAATTCATTTATTGCAAAACTGTGTACACTGGTATAGGCATGAAATACACGAATGTGCTATAGGTATCGACAGTTACCCCATCGGGCGTGCAATAAGACAGAGGTATAAAATTAATGCAACAATCTTAAAGTTAAAAATCAAAATAAGAACAC
>JWHW01003677.1:556206-567351 GCA_000931545.1 Papilio glaucus
GAATTATCGAAGTTTTGCAGTATATATAGAGGTGCTATGGTTAGGTTCTTCACTAACGACCATGGCGCGTCTGGTGTTGTGTATGTTCGCGCTGCTAGCGGCGGGAGGGCTGGCAGATCCCATCCATAAGGTGCAGCAGAAAGTTGGTGAGTTGTACATTTTTTTCTTAAAGTAATCAGTTCAGACAATTACGGCTACGAAAGTTATCCGATGGTCTGAGGATCCGAAAACTTAGCAGTCAGGATCTGTGGGTACGGGACGAAAGGCATATAAAGAGTTAATTTTTGATTTATTTATTAAATCACCACCAAACGTAACAGTACTATGTTATTAATAAAAAAAATAGAATAAAGTTGAGCAATTAAATAGTGTAATTATTCCAAAAATATAAAGTAACACGAACTTCTTTCAAAAAATTAATCATATATATTAGGTTAGATTAAAAAAAAACACTAAGACTTAAATACTACAATGTTAATTCGTCAAAAAGTTTCGTAAATTAAACAAGTTATTTTATTTTAAAATGTATTGAATACTTACACCGTTCTTGGTTCGACTATCTTGGCCTCGTCGATGAAAGTTTGGAGACAAGCTACCACTTTCCATGGCTCCACATACTATATGAAATAATAATTAAATTTTTAATACAAACCAATTATTTGTAACAGCATTTTCTGAATATTTTTAAGCAAATGGGTGGCACACAGGCAAGTGTTTCGCTTGTTGTTAAACCACTACACACCACACATATGACTATACATCTAGAAGTATAGTCATATGTGTTTCCGGAAATTACGTTGAAGGAGATGGTGAAAAAATAAAGAAGAGGGGGAAGCGAAGAGAACATATTTGTGTAACAGCGAAGCCGTTAAAGATTCTACAACTGTTCAGAACCACTCGTTTAATATCACGCAAGGGAAAGTTTAGGGTGGGCTGTTCATGGTTTAGGTCAATCGTACGGACACGAGATTCTTCGTCCACCAAAATATCCCAGTTCGATAGAACCTTTGGAAATAATAATATATAATCATAATTAGAAAACAGAAAATAATTGTCACAGAATGATTTTCTTTATAACAATTTCGTAAAAAAATTATTGCTTTTTGCAGCTGATCATGAATTCCTAGAATATCAAGTGGCTGCGTTGAACCTGTTCTATCACATCCATGAACCAATTCACGAGCCGGAGCTACAGCACTGGGATCATTGGGACCTTATCCAGAATATCGATAAATATACCGTAAGCTAATAAATACCACACTCTCATATTTTTAAGTGAAAACTTCTTTAAATGTTTTAAGCAATTTTTCGGACAAAGCTTATGGATTAGTGACACTGAGATGCTATGGACATCTTGCCAGGCTAACAAAATTTACAAAGTATGAACTTTTTATTATTCAGACTTTAATTAATTTTAACTTAGAAAAGGACAGTCTAAAGTTTTCACTTCTTTCGTCAGTCACTTTAATTGCCTATTTTAATATTATAAACATTTTTTTTGTAGAACCAAACAGCTGTAAAATTATACTGGGAACTTGTTAAATCTGATCTGTTGCTGCCTCGAGGTGTACCGTTCTCAGTCGGAGAGCTCACGCACATATTTGAAGCTAAAGTACTATACAACGTTTTATATTCATCTAAAGACTTTAACACGTTCTATAAGACTGCCGTCTTCGTAAGGAACAAGGTCAATGAGGGTCTTTTCATCTACGTTCTGAGTGTTTTGATATTGCACCACCCGAGCACCCAAGGCATCGTGCTCCCACCAATTTTCGAAATATTCCCTTCATACTTCCACAATGCCGAAATACTGACCACCGCACAGAGAATCAATACTCATGGCAAGCAGTGGATTCAACATTACCCATCTACTTATGTTTGGGACGAGAATGTTGTGATAAGGTGGAACGATACCACGTGGCCTTACTTCACCGAAGACAACACTCTTGCCTATTTCACGCATGATGTTAACCTCAACGCATTCTACTACAACAACCACTTGCTGTATCCATCATGGCTCGGAGGTGACGTCACACCTTTGATTAAAGACAGACGCGGCGAATTCTTCTGGTTCTTGCACAAACAACTGGTTAGCCGTTACTACATGGAAAGATTGTCTAACGGTTTTGGGGAAATTCCAGTGCTTGATTTTAATGTAGTTAAAGAAGGATATGTCCCACAAATATCATACCACAACGGTATACCGTTCCCGGTGAGGCCCAACCACTTCCACCTTCAACAACCGGAGTTCGTTGAAGCCATCACTAAGATCATAGATTATGAACATCGGGTTCGCGAAGCTATCGATCAAGGATATGTTGTCAATGTAAGCAAAATATTTGTTTGGAAATTAGTGGTTATAGCTAGACATAATTGTAAATTATATTTTGATGACCTTAATTTTTATCAACAGCACGTCGGTGAACACATTAATATCCATACTCCGGAGGCTATTGACATTCTCGGTCGGTTAGTAGAGGGTGGTGTTGATTCTCCTAACCCTAAATATTACAAGGACTTTATCAGCATTTGGAAAGCTCTTCTTGGTAACACTTTATGGCACAAGCATCGGTATCACAATGAGTATGTTCATTACTAACATTTTATATTATACCGACATATATAAGAACTATTTTGTAATACAAAAAATTGTTTTGCAGCGCGGTTGCGCTGGTAGTTCCTTCGGTCTTGGAACACTATCAGACGGCACTGCGCGATCCTGCTTTCTATATGATATGGAAACGTGTTCTTGGACTTTTTACTGCTTGGCACAAGACTCTTCATACTTATGATTTCCATCAACTGACAGTTCCTTCAGTTACCATTAAGACCGTCGAGGTTGACAAACTGGTAACCTACTTTGAGAACGTTTACATTAATGTCACTAACCATCTGCATATGAACGAACACGAAAGTGAGTTTCTATTTGGTTTTGAATAATTAAATTTTCGTGTTTGAAATGAAGTTTACTAAAGTATATGTTTTATTCTAGGCAAGGCAGTAGTCGACGATGTTAGCGTTGTAGTTCAACGTCCCCAGTTAAACCATAAGGTATTCACCGTGCGTGTCAACGTTACCAGCGAGGTAGCGAAGACCGTTCTTGTTAAGTTCTTCTTGGCTCCTAAATACGACAGCAATGGCGACGAAATTCCTCTGCACGTGAACACTGAAAACTTCTACCTATTGGACTTTTTCCCTTACGATTGTTAGTATTAAATTTATATTAAAAGACTATTTATTAAATATTTCTCTTTACTATTTCTAATACTGTACTGTTGGTTTACTTTATGTTCATATATCAATGCACGTAGTCTTCTTCTTGGTAACTTTTCTCTTGTTAGAGTGGACGTGGTTATCACGCTCTGGTAGATTGGGCAGCAGATAGTAATCGCCGCACGACCTTCGGCCACCTTTGTTTGCTGGCCATTAATCGGGAACATTTTTGTACGCGAGCCCCCACTACAATCTTCACTTAATCCGTCCATCTCATCGGGAATCTTGTGCCTTCGATTTTCCCTTGAACGACATGACGTTTTACAGAATCCTATTCTCGTCGACTCGTTTGAGTGGATAGGCGCTCTTTTAAGCGAAGCTCATCAAGAATTTAGGCATTTGTTCGGAAGTTGGTCCAGGAGACCCCGAGCATCTTCCTTCTATACTATGTAGTATTCGTGTTTATTTTTGAAGAGTAGCACTTATAGTAATATGTTTGTGTGTTACAGTACCTGTCGGAAACGTTGTTATCAAGCGTGAGTCGACTGACAATTGGTTGACGATCCGCGACTGGACTCCTGGCTACGAGGTCTACGAGAAGGCTTACAACGCCCTGCATGGAAAAGGACAATTCGTCATTGATAGGACTCATCGCGTAAACGGATTCCCTGATCACCTTCTTCTGCCTAAAGGTAAAACTGTTGTGACCATGCGTAGTTAAAAGTTTAAATTACGGCGACAAAAGAATATAAAAGCTGATAAGTAAGTAGTAGCAGAGTCTACCAGAATTAGGTTGAACCAAGATTTCAACAATAATAAGTTCTGTTCCACCTACACTACTATTACCAAATACTTCCATTTTTTTAACAATAATCAGTACAATACCATTAATAATGTGTAAAACTTGTGCTACATTGTAGCAAAATGTTGAGGGAACGAGGTATTCTGCCTAAGTCCTTACCACTAATAAAAAAATATCTATATATATGTATGCTAAGTTAATAAAAATAACATATTATATCGTCTTTCCAGGTCGTGTTGGAGGGCTGCCTTTCGTTCTTCTGGTGTACATTTCCGAATTCCACCCGGGCAAGGTTCCGCAAGGTAGCAACTACGACCCGATTGTTTCTTACGGCCTCGGATCTGGCGCTCGTTGGCTGAGCGACGAACCTTTCGGCTACCCGCTTAACAGGCCAGTTTACCAGTGGCAGGCTGATTTGATTCCCAATCTGCACATTCAGGACGTTCACATCTACCACAAACACGTGCCCGAAGTGGTCGTTCCTCATGTTGAATAAATACAACCGGTTTGAATATCCCCAAAGATAATTCCTTCAGATACTTTTTAAATTAATAGCTTATTTTAGATAAACTTTATATTACAATAGCTAAAGTTTGCTAAAACAATCTGAACCTATCAATATGAAGTAATTTCTTTTCAATTCAATATGTCAAGTGGAGTTGCTATTTGAATGTTTATAATGTAATATTCTACAAGCTTACCTTTCTTATATTGTATTATTATATATATTAGTATATGTATCGATTTCTCATATTTATTCCTCTATATTGTTAAATATATATTATAACCATTTTTATTATACTTTATCTTTTTATTTTTTACCTCGCTTAGTAATTCCTTATTTATGAACAAAGCTAGAGACTCGACATTCCAAGAATGCTATCGAAAACGGACAGACTGGGAAAAGAGGTTCCACGGGGTGGACTGAAGCCTCTCCTTGCGTAATGTTGTGGGAAGTTTAAAAATTACATACCACATTACAATAACTATACAAACTACCCAAACTCACACTCCATAAACTTCTTCATAATATTTGTAAAAGACCTTTTCTGTGAACCAAGGGTTTGACTTTCTTTTGAAATAATTTATTGCGGTTTACTTCGAATGGCTTTTAAGACTAAGTTAGTAACTGTACTAATATTAAGTCTTAACTATCATGGCAACGAGGTCAAATGTAGTTCTATAGAGTTTTCGGAAGGCGGTGGCACACGCGCAAGCGGTTCACCTGATTTTAAATGACCGCTACTCATAGGCATACGCAACGAGCAAACGAGTCACAGATGAGCTGCCTACCTTTAATTGACGGAGAAGGGGATGAATAGGAAAAGGGATATTGCCTTTTCCTATTCATCCGTATCTCGACGTCCAAAGTCCAATCCTGATACCCTGGAATAGGACTGCAATTGGGTTTGTGTTTTAGTTGGTGCCAGATCGACATAAGGCGTACTTGGTCAAGCGCGGATATGCGTAGTCATGTCTTTGAATTAAAAAAGGAGGTTGTTGTAAGAATGAGTCTGTTCAACCTTTGAAGTATTTGCTACAATCAAACAGAAAGTCGGCCTATCCGTATGAGTGCTACGTCAAAGGCTTCATTCCATTTTAACAGTGAAATTACATTGCCGTTTAAAGAAAAACCCTTTTCCATCCTCTTCTTTATTTTTTTTATAGTAGAAGGTGGCAAATGAGCAAACGTTATAATATAAAGTGAATGTTACCCATAGACATATGCAACAAGCTAATGAGTCGTAGAAGCGTTTCCTACTTTTAATGGACAGAGTACAGAAAAAATAATTTTTCCTTTTCTTATCCACTCCACTGTCAAATTCTCTTACTTTGTATCTTTTTTTATTAGAAAAGGGTGGAAAGGATCGCAACTAGGCTTCCGGCACTCACTCATCACTTAAAACGCAGAAATACTTCTCCGTGATGATCGTGGTATTTCACGGATCGAGTCGGCCCATTCGTGCAAATGTTGTTGTTGCGGGTTCCTCAACAATCAGCTTTTGAGTGGTATACGTAACCACACGAAGGCTAAATGAACTAAACTTGTATCGACGATTAGAGTACTCATAAACGATGAGCGTATACATATAGCATACCTTGTTTAGAGCCATTACACTTTTTGTATTTTCAATCGGAAATGTTGTAATTTTATGGCAATTGTGAGATAAATTGAAGTGACATTATGTTATATTTCCTGCTAATGTTAAGGTAAAATGGGAAAAGTTATTTTTCTAAAATATTTTGGAATTTACGAAAAAATCTTTACCATAATCACATCTTGCTGGGTAACAAGGTACAGATATATGTTCATATAAGAAGCAAGAAAATTATGCTGTGCCGGGACGAACGAAATGGATATCCATAATATCTGACTACCCCGGTGGTAATGCTTGTCAGAGCTTATTTATTTATTTAGTTCATTTAGTAATAGTGTTATTTTTGAGTTCGGACAAATATGGTGGTAACTACTTAATTGATGAATAGAAGCATACGATGTACTACAAAACGAGTGGTATATTGTAAACAGTATAGTATACATAATTCTTTAGCTTCAGATACAATATTAAATTTTAAGCATATACACCATTTCCTAAACGTATTTTTTTACAGGCTTTGCAAGAAATTAATTTTCTTTAAAATATATTAGTCCGTGACAAAAAAATATTTTATCAATTGATTTCAATTAATCCTTTGGGTTGTGTGAAATACCAATGTCGAAATGTACTTTTCTGCTGTCTTATTATTATATGCATTTATTTTAGAGTAACGTAACTATTTTCCCAACGTCCTTGTACTCTTACGCCATCTATTGCCTGTTTTAAGTATTACTACTAAAAATAACTTGTTTTTATCTGCACCAATTATTGAATTACAGTTTAACTTAACTCACTATAGAGGAACGGCTTTACTCACGTTCGCGTTTTTCCCTCGGTATTTTTGTACCGACAAGTTTCGGACCTATCCTAGGTCCTTTTTCAGGGTAAGTGGGATCAATTCGCGTTCGCGCCCCGCTTCGCACGCAAAAAGTTAATTAATAATGTCTCACGGGAGTTTTAATAATTTTATACAACTATGCATATGCAACTATGAATTATTATACGCATTCGTTTCTTATTTCTGCTAGATAGTTTTGTAACATGATTTCGTTTTTAATTGGAATTTTAGATAAAATACTTCAAAAAGTTATTATTTGTAAAACATCATACATAATTTCTATTCTTGGGAGCATTTTTTTTTCGGGATAAAAGGTTTTTTGTAACCCTGCCAGTTGGTGTATTTCATACCGAACGATTCAGTAGTTAAGGTGTGTATGCGTAACAAATAATAAATCTTACGTTCGCATTTTATCAATAAATCGAATATAGGAAGCGGCCGCTACAACTTATTAAAGTAATAAATACAACTAGCTTAGGTAATACGTTCGTCCCTTAATCGGCCATGTCTTCCAAATATGAGACGTTGTAAGCTTATCTCTATTGACGGATATCTGATCTGATATCCAATGAAGAAAATTTATGACGTTTGTTTAGGACACATAAAATTGACTTTAAAGTAATACAAAACATATTTTTCCTTCTACTGAATTAATTCTGGATAACATCTATGTATGCATCCTCAACTTAAACGTTTAATAAGTAAAACAATATACAAGATTAAGATAAAAAAATACAAATTGAAGAAATTATAATAGCCTAAAATGGTAAGAAACCTTCAAAATTCACGATTTTATTTTTGTATTGCGCCATCTAGTAGACAATTTGTAAATTTCTTGCATCGTGGAATATTCTATGAGTTACTTTATTTAGAGCGATCGCATACTAGATGTCAGCACCTTCATGATCATTTTTTAATGATTAAGTTTGAAATAACTATCATGAAAATATCAATTTTTAGTGGGGACAACGCACTTTTAGGAAGGTGTAGTGTGTTCCACATCAAATACTTCCCATACTATCTTTAATAGGAAAGTACGGGAAAAGGAGGAGGACTGAAATTAGGCCCCGGCACCACACTCAGATCAGACGAAACGCAGGAGAAAGAAAGACGAAAGAAAATATATTATATTTATATATGTAGTCTTATATTCGTTTAATGAGGTTAGCAGCTCAGCATTATGCTGTGCCAGAAGTCAAATCCCTGAACACAGCGCGGATTTTCAGTGCTAACCTTCATACTACATGATACTTCGATGTTATCCTGACCCATACACACAGATACAATTATTATAATATTCAGATACCTACGAAAGAATTTAAAAGGATAAAAAAATCTAAATATGAAATATTTGTTAAAAATATAGGCTGGCAACGTAAAACTAAATTTTGAAAAATCATTTTAATTAGTAGCGGAAATACTCCCTTCTAATACCTCACCACCAACCCCCCAAAATATAATAATTTGGTTAGCTTGGAAAAAATTTCGCTTATTAAAAAAATACGTAAGGTTAGGTTACGCCAGAAGTGACTTTAGGGCGTTCGAAATTAGGGCGTTTAAAGCGTTAAGTCTAGAAATTACTATGCTTCCTACCAATAGTTTCCTTACTTACACACTTGTATAGTCACGAATGGCATATAATATTTTTAATCTATATAAAACAATTTTTCAATACATTATTGATGTGGGATTCACACCGCATTTCAGAATTAATAGTAAGACCAAGACTGCAGCCTATAATCACCAATTCTATTGCCTGTCCCTATATTTCAATTATAGGCTTCGCTTGTTTTATTGTTTTGACTTGATGGCGACTTCCAAGCACCATGAATTTAGATTTTGAGACCAAGTGACCACTCTTTCAAGATCTTTATTAATGTCTACTATTGCTTTTGATATTTCCATTATTCCAAAAGATCTGTACAATTGTATGTCATCTGCTTATATGTGAAATTTACCATGCTTTTGCTTTTTACAGTCAACAATATCTGAACTATACAGTATAAACAATAATGACCCTAAAATTGATCCTTGAGGTACTCTCTCTCTCAAGGATAGAAGGACTTGATGTAGAAGATGTTCCATCACTTTTGTTTATTTGAATCTGTTGTTTTCTGTTAGTCAGATAGCTATTGAAACACTGGATGGCATCTATTGTAAATCCGTAATAGGACATCTTGGATAACGATATTGATGTATTCATAGCATCAAATGCCCGAGAGTAATGGCAATAGTACAAGTATTGACCTGGCCTTGATCACGAGCCTCAGTTAAATTTCTCACCACATCACATAATGCTGTTGCAGTACCATGTCCCTTTCTAAAACCTGACTGTAAGTGAGGTAGTTTATTGTTTGCTTCCAAGTATTCAATTACCGGCAAGTATACTTCCCGCTCTTACACCTTGGAAACACAAGGGAGTACACTCACTGGTCGAAGATCCTTATAATTCAAAGGATTGTTTATCTTGGATACAGGTCGAACAACATCCTGCCGCCACAAATCTGGGAATGTATGCGATGATATTGATTTATTTATTATTTCCGTTTTTGTGTAAAGGGAAATTGGTAAAGTCAAATTTATCATTTCAATGCTAATCCTATCCACTCCCAGAGCAGTTGATTTTAGTGATTTTATTATTTTGAGCACTTTATCCTGGGTTACCGCTTGAATAGAAAAGCATCACTGTCTCTGTCGAATTCAAAATATGTCAAATGCTGGATACTGACACTATTATTACCAGGTACATCTAAAAATGCTCTATTTATTGCTTCTGGATCATGTAAGTGGGCTGGCAGCATATTTTCTTTGTGCGTCAATAGGATGTTTGATTTCAAATTTTTCCACAGAACCTATGACCTTATTGTATTATTAATATGTTGCGTAAAGAATGCCCTCTGCTGCTCTAAAGCTGAGTAAGATTAGTGCTTAAGCTCCAAGTAATACTGTTAGAAGTTCGTAAACAGTATTACTTGGACCCTAAGCCTTGTTTCGTAATACCTTTGCCTAGCTTCTCTCTCAGCTTGAACATCAATTTTATAGTGTCGGTGATCCAAGGTGTTTTCTGAACTTTAAATTACCTTTTATTGGTGTAGGCAGGTCAAACAACTGTATGAAATATGATGTTATCTTACTTACCATAGTGTTGACATCAGCTGATTCACATATTTCTTCCCAAGGAAACTCTTCAAGATCACTATTAAAATACTCAATCATTATGTCCGCAGTGGACATGTTTGTGTGGTATTGTTTCACATGTGATGAAAGAATGATTGTTGAGTTCACTTGTATGATCTACCTTAATTACTTGGCAAATTGTACACAGGCGTGAAGTAGAAGCATATATCTACTTCACGCATGTCCTCTGTGAGGTCGTGGTATTTTTTCCGGTCGGGCCGCCCTATTCGTGCAACGTATGTTGTTGTTGAAGGCTCTACCACTGTTTAGTACTCATAATATCGTAATGAGAGGAAATATCATTTGATGTTAAATATATACATACATAGTACCAGTTCATTTAGTCGTCTGGTCATGCCAACAATGTAAACAGAAGTTTATAAACATGAAATATTAAATAAAGCTAAAAAGATGAATGAAAGTCCGATTAAATAGTTAAAAGCACTAGCATAGTAGTAGTATTTTTATCAACATAATTTACTCAAAATACTACTGAAGGATTCGTCAATAAAATATAAATATTGCATCAGCGAGTACGTACAAAGTAGAGTTTACTTTTAACATCCTTATTGTATTGTGATTTCATTCATGTCTGTGGTTTATCTTTAGTCATAATTGTTTTCCTATTTGGTACTTATTGAACTTTTAGTAATGAAGTATTTTATATACAATAAGATCAAGCTAAAGGTTATAAAATCAATGTTAGTATATATCGAAAAATACAGTCTTCAAATATGTATTACATATTGAAAGATCAATACAAAATTTTGGCATTTAAAGCATAATATTTGTTTGGTGAAGTCTTTTTACTAACTTCAAAAAGGAGGAGGTTCGAGGGTTATCTTAATTCCGAAATCAGGCAATGGACTACACAAACGCTAAATGTTTCAGGTCAATTAGTCTGACTTCATTTTTCCTGAAAATCGACAGGTTTCGCGCATCACCTAGTAGTGAGAAAGATAGAGGAAGCGTCATTTCACCACTGTTATGGAATTTGGTCATCGACGACCTCATAA
>JWHW01003683.1:0-15806 GCA_000931545.1 Papilio glaucus
CACGATCTGGTCATCGGCGTATAAGAGACATTTTACAACTAGCTCACCTATTCTTAATCCACACTCTTCGGCTTTCAAACCTTACAAACAATCATCCATAAAGAGATTGAACAGCCACGGGGATGCTACACAGCCCTGTCTAAACCAGTCTGAGTAGGCCCCGTTAATCCTAACACGAGCAGTAGAATCTTCTTAAAGAGATTTTAATGCTTGTATAAGGTCACTGTTCAATCCAAACTCAACTAAAGTTGAGCACATATCTACGAGCTAAGTCTACGTAGGCCAGAAACTTTTCTGTGATCATACGTAAATAAAAGTTCTGATCCATGCAACTCATTCCTTTTCTAAAACCTGCTTGCACATCCCACATTCTTTCTTCTGTTTCTTTCATGACTGTTTCAATCAGTACCTTAGCATAAAGTTTTCCCACAATGCTGAGAAGGCTGATTCCTCGGTAATTTTTACAATCATGCTGTGAACCCATTCCTTCATATAAAGAGAAGATGACGGCTTTACACCAGTCTTCCAGTACTAGGCCATATCTCCAACATATATTGAAAAATACCCACAGCAGGCTTGCAACTTTACCTTCTCCAGCTCTCAGCATTTCAAGGGAAATCCTGTCTGCTGGCTGCTTTACCTAATTTCAATCTTTTCATCGCAATCACAATCTCATTCAAAGTTATCTCAGTGGTAGAGTCTCAACAGTGTTAGAGCCCGCAACATCTGTTGCACGTATGGGCCGGCTCGACCGGTGAAATACCACGACCTCAAAGAAAACAGGCGTGAAGTAGATTTACTCTGCGTTTCGTCTGATGAGTGAGGTGCCGGAGGCCTAATTTCAGTCCTCTTCCCTTCCCACCCTTTCCTCGTAAGAATAGGATGGGAACGGGAACAGGATTGGACGGAGAGGGGGTTAACGGGAAAAAGGATATTTCATCCTTATTCCTGTCTCTGCTGTTCTCTGTCCATTGAAGGTAGGCAACGCATCTGCAACACATTTACGTGTTGCGGATGTCTATGAGCGGCGCTCACTTAACATGCGCTTGCTCGTTTGCCACCTTCTTCCATAAAAAAAAAATCACACTTCCCAACTCCTGTTCTTCATGAGTATTTGCCGTGTTAGATATTAAGTTTAACGTCTTTTTACAAATCAAGGATTTGTTTAACTGGAAATCGTACTACGAACACGAATGGAAGGTTATACTTTCGGATTTCCGTTCGTTCACAATGCTGTACTAGTCCTCACTTTAATGTATGGAAGTGAGAACTGGGTTTGGCAGGAAAAGCATGCAAGAAGAGGTAATGCCGTTGCGATTCTATCCTTAAGAAGTATGTTTGGCGTGACATTGAATTATAGGATTAAAAATACTATGTAATGTAACTAGAATTGAGAAAGTATATATAGAAGATGCTTCGGTGGTTCGGGCATGTTGAAAGGATGAAAAAAGAGAGAATAACGAAACAAATTTATGTAGCAAAAGTGAGTGGCAGTGTTGGTAGGGGACGCCCTAGGAGAACTTATATCGATCAAATTAGTGGCTTACTAAAAAAAGGGTGATATAAGGAGCACCCATAACCGACGAACATGTATGCGTAATAAATAAGTAATAAAGAATGTAGAAAAAGCGAGAGAGGTGTGCCGAGATTGCGCCAAATGGAAATTCATTATCTCTGCCTACCCCTCTGGGTTACGAACGTGAGCGCATATTTATTTATAAAAAAAAAACGTACAAACAGGGAACTATAAACCTCATATTAAGTAACTAACTGTGCCCTGCGGTTTCACCCGCCCTGCAATTTTACTCAAACGAAATGATATTACCTACTTAATACTACCTTAACCTCATCATCATTCCCGCGTATGTGGGGTCGACACGATATGACCGTAGCACAGTTAAAATGATATAACTTTTTTATTTATAAACCGATTGAGATAAAACAAACACTAAATGTTAAGTGATTTCTACCACAATAGATTAGTGAAAACCGCATCCAAATCGGTTAAGCCGTTTCTGAGATTAGCAATAACAAACGCACAGACATACAGACAAAAATTCTAATAATCATTTTTTTTGGGTTTTATTACGTTTATGAAGGCCCCCAATAGTAGTTTTTATATCTTCCATGTACAGACAGCGATCAGCTACAATTTTATTATATGTATAGATTTACGGTACCACAAACGACATTGACAATATCATGTTGAGGTTATACAGTGAAACGGCATGAATGGATGCATAGAATTGAACTTTGAGTAAATTTATAATTAACCATAACTAATTTCATACTGATTTTGGTATCGAGAGATTGGAGATGAGTCGCATTCTGAAGATCCTTAAGGGCTTCACCCACAAATCAAATATATAATATATCTTATAGATATTCTTTGGATAAAAATTAATAGGCGTTTTATGAACATCTTTATAACTATATTAAAATAAATATTTTTAATATAATGGAAATTACTCGGTAATACATATAACATGTATTTATCTTAAAATCAGTTCTCTTTTAGTTTGTTCGTATAAAAACAGCCTCATGTAATAATCAAATTATATAAATTGAAAACAAAAGACTTTACAACCTTTTTTTTGACGCTGGGAAATGCATGCATTTCCCCCCGTTTCCAGGAGGGTATGTGGGACTCGCCGGCCAAGAATCAACGGCCAAAAACCACAAAATCAATATAACTCGATAAGCAAACAAGCAATATCAGTCAGAATGTTGTTTAGATGATTTATTTATAATTTTATGGCAAATAAATGTTCCCAATTCGAAAAGTAAGTATTCTATTACACATCTTGCCATTTTTTAGGTTATGGCTTGTAGATTTTCAGAGAATTATGACCATTAATTTAAATCCCCATTTTTCCCTATTGATCCCTATTGACGCCATTTGACGGTATTTGGTTTACGAAATTATAGGGATCCCAGATGTGATTTTGAAAAATCACCTTAATTGGCGTGGTGATCATAATAAACTAAAACAAACAAAATTTATAAACTGAAAATAACGTTGAATATCGTGTAAATACGTTTACAATGTTTTGTACTTTATTAATAAAGCTGTTTAAATTTCAGATTTATAAATAACTCCGAGATCTGAAATATGATTGTTCAAGCTCTGGAATCAGCGTTAAATTCATTCAAGACAAGCATAAGACGGGGCTGAAATGGATTTCCTTTTCTGGAAAAGCCTGTGCGTGTGTAAAAGAATATATTTGTCTTCATTTGTTTTATGATGATATTAATAATGACTATTTTTTAACAATCACCATTATCTTCTTTTCATTAAAGCTATCTGTAATAAATATAATAAAATGGAATAATAGTATAATGTATGTAATTTTATTTAACAAAATCTGAATACATTATAAAAAACTGATAAGAAAAGAAAAAGAATGTGCGGAATTTGTACCACACACCCATTTCGTTTGAAAGTAATGAACAACTAAACCATAGAAAATACAATAAACTGAAATTAAACCTAAACTAAAAAAAATAATAATTTTCAAAGTATGTTAGTGCCTCCGTTCCCGTCACCCGTCCCCTCTTAGTTAGGTATTGTCTCATTACCACAGAATACAAATTGCTCATTACCATAGAGTAGCACAGAGTAGGTAATGCAAATCGAACCCAATATACCTTTTTTCATTCTTGATACATAACTTATCTTTGATTCCTGATAAATTTACCGACTATCACAAGGCACAAGAATATAATATTTCATTGATTTTAATTGATTAATATATCGTATTATAGAATATTAAATTCAATTTTTAAGTGTATCGTGTGAATAAAATAAGAATATCACAGCTCCAGCTGTGGTTGGTCAGTTATAATGGCGACTATTTCATTTGCTAAAAGTGTGGTTAACCCAGGTATGTTTTAATACATTCATTTATTCTATAGGAAAAACATATTGGTCATTTATAAAAAAATACACTGCTGAAAATACACCATTTATTACACATTTGTATAATAATTAATATTTTTACAATTGATCTAAGGTTTACAACTATTATGTAAAAGAGGAATCATAATCCACCTTAAATAGATCATAAATTGTAATAATTAGAACCTGTCTGCAAATCCATTAACATGCCTAATGTGATGCAGAGGTACTGAAAGGATACAGGTTACTTTTAT
This sequence comes from Papilio glaucus, assembly GCA_000931545.1. Taxonomy (NCBI): domain Eukaryota; kingdom Metazoa; phylum Arthropoda; class Insecta; order Lepidoptera; family Papilionidae; genus Papilio; species Papilio glaucus. Next base: position 4,153 of record JWHW01003683.1, read on the forward strand.
CATATAACGACACTGTAATTGCAGGATAGATAAGTTGCTTCTACAGGGTACTTACTATCAATGTGAGTGATGCCTTGGGGTAAAAGCTTTTTTAAAATAAATAATTGTAGACAAGACCCCTAAAAGCTGGTATAGGTATAAGGTAAAGTAAAATTTATTTTAGAACAAAAATAAAGAATTATAATTTTCTAAACAATTGTAATCATTTCCATCTGTGACATCCGGAAAAAAGGGTCATCAATTGCTATTTTATTTCATAGTTTTTATTCTTTTCAGCTCTAAAGTTAATTTTAAAACATAACCATTGTTCCCACCTGTTAAATACAAATGGACTACCAGTGCTCACACCACTTAGCTTAGTGCTGAAAAGAAATTATGCTGAGAAACAAGTTTTTGAGAGAACAAAGCCACATTGCAATGTTGGTACAATTGGACATGTTGATCATGGAAAAACAACCCTAACTGCTGCCATAACCAAAGGTACGTTTGGCAGTAATCAAATGATTCCTACTGGAGAACTAATCCTAATTAAACTTGCAAAGAATAACATTATATGAAAACACAATATTACATGTTGAGCTTAATAACAACAGCAATAGCTGCCTGCTTTTGACCACGCTTGTAAGATTCCCACAGTTTAAGGGGAGGTGTCTATTGCCAAACACTGGGAACTGGACTTGTTGTTTCAAAATGATTCTTGACAAGACTACACTTATTTTTTAAGAAATTTAAAGCTAAAATTTTACTGTGATTGAAATTCGTGATCAGTTCAGAATTTTTCAATAAATGTATAGTAAGTGCCCATATAAAATACATTTAATTTTATATAACATATTTTCAGTGTTATCTGATCTCAATTTGGCTCAGAAGAAAGGCTACACAGATATTGACAATGCACCTGAGGAGAAAGCTCGTGGTATTACAATTAATGTTGCTCATGTTGAATACCAAACGGAGCAGAGGCATTATGGTCACACTGACTGCCCAGGCCATGCTGATTATATTAAGGTGAGTAAAGAATAGCTAGAATTTAACAATAATGATTACAAATCTATACAATGACAACATCAGATTGTTGCCTGCACTTCAAGATTATTCTTATTACATAATTGCTATGCCATTTAAATCTACTGGCCTATCTATATGATTGCTAGCTACGTTTTTCTTTGCTTATTAAGTCCAAAGTTTTTTTTATAGTAGCAGGTGGCAAACAAGCAAGCAGATCACCAGATGTTTAGTTAACGCTACCCATGGACATCCGCAACAAGCAAATGTGTTGCAGATGCGTTACCTGTCTTTAATGGCCAGAGGGGGATAGACAGGAATAAGGATATTTTCTTTTCCCCGTTAACCTCCTCTTCATCCAATTCTCTTCCCCTTCCCATCCTATCCTTATGAGGAAAGGGTGGGAAGAGGAAGAGGACTGAAATAAGGCCTCCGGCACCTCACTCATCAGACGAAACACAGAGTACTTCTACTTCACGCCTGTTTTCTGTGAGGTATTTCACCAGTCGAGCCAGCCCATTTGTGCAACAGATGTTGTTGCAGGCTCTACCACTTGAAGTTTATAGCGAGTCAGCCTATTACAATATATAGCGGAAAATATACTCAATGATTGAATGCTTGTCAATTGTAACTTAAACTCCTAAAAGCTTAAACAGACCCTCTATTTAAGCTTCTGGCAACAGGGTAAGTCATAAAAAAGGTTGTGTGAGTTGGTACAAAAGAAAATACCTTGAAGACATTAAGAGCTAAAAATACAGAACTTAGAAGCTTTCATTGTTAGGTCCTGTTATTCTAAACTAAAATATTTATATACTCTTAACAATAATTTTCAGAACATGATCACCGGAACTGCACAGATGGATGGTGCAATTCTTGTGGTCGCAGCCACTGATGGTGTCATGCCACAGACCCGGGAACATTTGCTACTCGCCAAACAGATTGGCATACAGCATGTGGTTATTTTTATCAACAAGGTGGATGCTGCAGATGAAGAGATGGTAGAACTAGTGGAGATGGAAATTCGCGAACTCATGACCGAAATGGGTTACGACGGTGACAAGACACCTGTTATTAAAGGTGAATTTTCTGTAAAAAATTGTTTCCACATTAATATTCCTTCATAATTTGTAATCACCCACATTATATAACTAAGTTATTGAAGCACTAAGCTCATCACATCTTTTCCAACTTTCGCAAATAAAATACTTAGTACAAAGACGTAATTATTTCGTACCTAACTATACAATGAATTTTATGACAATGTAAGGTTGATTATTAAAAGTATATTTACGAGAGTATGTGACTAAAAATGTAACTTATGCACCAAAGTATGTTTGGTTTATTTCGTATCATAATTGACACTTGGTCATAACTGAATGAGAAACATTTTTTTACATTAATATGGATTTTCACTTTTTTATTGTGTGATATGACAAAAGCTTTTCAAGTTATGGGATTGTTAACAATAACTGTTACTTCTAGAATAATGAATACTAAATTTGCCTTAAATTTTTAGGATCTGCTCTCTGTGCTTTGGAAGGAAAAAATCCTGAAATAGGATCAGAAGCAATCAGCAAACTGTTACAAGAAGTGGATGCATTCATACCTACCCCCGTGCGTGAGCTGGACAAGCCTTTCCTGTTGCCAGTGGAATCTGTGCATTCAATTCCTGGACGTGGAACCGTTGTTACTGGACGACTCCATCGAGGTAAAAATAATATTTATGCATGTATGCTATGTGAATTGTGTTCTGTAAAATGTAATGATTTTACAATGTTGACTCTGAGAGTAAGTTCTACGATTAATTGGGCCTCTAGAAAAATTCATCAAGTGCACAAAATTTAATTTTACATGCATCAATATTGTTCCTTGGTTTCTATCATGTTAATTATAACTATAGCTTATACCAACATCTTATGTTGCTAATCTGATTTCTCCCAAATTTTCAGGTGTTTTGAAAAAAGGCACTGAATGTGAAATAGTTGGTCATGGTAAAGTCATGAAGACAACTGTAACTGGAGTTGAAATGTTCCATAAGACATTGGATGAGGCACAAGCGGGTGACCAATTAGGGGCACTTGTGCGCTCTATTAAAAGAGAACAAATCAAACGTGGGATGGTGATGGCTAAGCCTGGCACTGTTAAGGCTCATGACAATGTAGAGGCTGCTGTTTACATACTCAGCAAAGAAGAGGGGGGTCGATCCAAACCCTTTACATCCTTCATACAACTGCAAATGTTCTCCATGACTTGGGACTGCGCAACACAAGTTAACATTCCAGACAAGGAAATGGTGATGCCTGGTGAAGATGCTACGTAAGTAATCAGTAATCAGTAGAATTTGGCTCTAAAATTACACTTTGGTACTTAAAGGCCTGGTTAAAATAGCTTAAGTTCTCACTAACTTACAGACAGACTGTGAGAGCACCACACCATAGTGTGCAAACAGGTGAAACACAAATATAAATACTTTAACTTTGCTGTGGTTTTAATTAAGTGATCAATGAGGCTATGTTGTGGATGGTTCTTGATGCTCTGTCGAGTTGAGCCATTATGAATCTCAGCAGCAGGAATTGTTCCAAACAGTTCTTCGAAACACTCCCCATGATATATATGTTAAGAAAGAGATGCAAATTATATCTTCCTAGTGATTATTCTCATCTTATTCCTTACATGTTATATCTTACAGATTGCATCTACGTTTACTCAAACCTATGGTATGCGAAGCTGGCCAAAGATTCACCTTGCGTTTGGGTGATTTGACGCTAGGAACCGGTGTTGTTACTAAAATCAACAAAAATCTAAGCGAGGATGATAGGTTGAAGCTATTGGAAGGAAAGAAGGCACGGGAGAAGGCCATGGCAAAGTAAATTTAGTATAATAAGTTACATTTAGAATCATTCTGTAGACATTATTGTATGCATTTAAAATAAATGTGTGGTAAATTTTATCTTGCCTTTTATTTTAACAACTAATTGAGGGAAAGCTGAATAAAATGCACTACTGGTCCCTGTTTTTTTCATTACGAATAAAGCTTTTACTTTTTAATTCATACAGACAATGAAGATGGAGTGGAACAAGTTAGCTTCAATAATGTAGTATAGGTTTTCGAATTTAACACTATGTCATTTTTATTAGAGCTTAGTATTTTGCTGTTGTAATATTCTTATTACAATAATCGCCTTTTTTATAGAAGGTGGGACCACCTCCAGGTCACATGTGTTACCATGAATGGACAGAGGGGATAGACAGGAAAAGGATATATCCCATTCCTTTCCATCGTCACCTCCATCATTTTGTTAAAAGAAAAAGATAGAAAAAGGAATAGAGGCTTCAGCACCTCAGCAGTCATCAGAAAAAATGCAAAGTTATTCAGGCCTGTCTTCTGTGAGGTGAAATACCATGTTTCACCAGTTTTAGCTGTCTCATTCTTGCACTGCAGTGGCTGCTGTGGGCTCTACCGCTATTATTACTGTCATCTCCGACTAGAAAAACTTGTGTTACTCTTTTTAGCAAAAAATTGTAGTGTGGCCTATTTTCCATTAATTATATATGTAAGATATGAAATTACATAAAATTATGTCATTTAGAATTAGATAATTAAATAGAGAAAGACCCACAGAGGTAAGCCATAATTCAATATTTACATTAATATATTAGATATTGTACAAAAAGTAAGTTGTTAATCATAAGAGGATCATATAATCCCAAAGGAGTCTTTGGAAATAGACATTTGAAATTATTTGAACCCACTTTTCAGCCACTTGCACCAATATGACAGCTAGAGCTGACCTTGTCGTATTTGTATTTGAGCCTGTGATATATTAGAAAATGTGTCTAGAAAATGGTCACTGATCTCAACGAATATGGTCTGGGGATAGTTATTGATTTCTTTAGAATAGGCATTTGGCGCTACCTAGTAGTGAAGTCTATTTATTTTCCTAGAAACCTTAATGAATTGACTACCTATACTGGTATATTTCTTAGGAAACTTTGATTTACAATATAATTCTTTTCCTGGCAATTCTAAAATATGAGATCATTATTTTATGTTGTGAATTAGAAACAACATTGGAAACATTAATGTTCAATTTTTCATTTATGTCAAATATCTTGGTCTTATTCAGTGCATTATTAAATTCTCCTATAACATTTTATTTTTCTTAGGTCCAATTTTTTAAAATTAATATCTTTGGTATATATTATAGATGTAACTAGTTCTGAGCCCTGGTCAGGCAGACTTGTGTGTGTAATTAAAAAAGCTCAAACTGAATAAAATTGTTTCTTTAACACTGTAATGGTGCATCCACACCACAAATACATTTTGTGGAGCAACTGAATACAACACAATACCATTATGTAACATTCAATTTTTTAGAGTTCTTATGATTTGGATGTTGCCCACAACACTTGAAATGTTGCTCTTCAAAAAGTACCTTCAATGTGGATGCACCTTAACAATCTAAAGGTGTAAAAAATAAATAAGGGTTTGTTTTATTTTCACATTTTATTCAAAAAGTATCACGATAATTTCACATGTGAAATATATTGTCAGTCCTTGCCTAACAAACAATTATTTTAAGATATAGAACAAAAGGTGTGAATGGTCAAAATTTGTTAATATTATGTAACACTGCAAACTTTATGAATCATTAGGATGTTAATCACTTTCCTGTGAACTATTATTTTGATGGAGAGAAACAAATATAATAAATAATAGAAAAATACATAGCTTCAGGGTATCCCATATTAGGCATTACAGTATTTATTACATAGACATATCATAATACAATTAATACAACACTACAAAACAGTAGGAAACATTGGTTTACATACCTAAAAGCAAGTCACATTCATTTTAAATGCAGTTTTTTTAACTGAACACTAACAATATTACATGAGTAGAAAATAATTTAAGCAAATAAGAATGAAATAATGCGATTTTACAAGATCAAGTACTTTATGGTATATGGCTTTTGACAAACTAATGGAATGAATTTTTTTTTAAATAAATGAACAAATACCACCAATAGATTAAAAAGGGCACTGGGTTGATAATCCTGTTTACAAGTCCTCATCCTCTTCCGGCAGAGCAGTGTCTTGAGCTTCTTTGAGATCTTTTTCAATTTGGTTCTGCCATTGTGGATCCATTGTCACTTCTGGTGGCACCAGCGCAGGCATGGCCACAAATTCGAGGTTACCATCTCCTATCAACTTCCTAGCTAGCCATAAGAAAGGTTTCTCAAAGTTGTAGTTGGACTTTGCAGAGATGTCATAGTACTATAACAAAGAATATATCAAGATAAATTACACAATTCATTTATACAATCATTTGATGATTATATAAATTATTGAACATGAAAACAATTACCTGTAGGTTTTTTTTTCTGTGAAAGACAATAGTTTTTGCCTTAACTTTTCTGTCTTTGATATCCACTTTATTTCCACACAGAACGATCGGGATTCCTTCACATACACGTACTAAGTCTCTGTGCCAGTTGGGTACATTTTTGTATGTAACACGTGATGTGACATCGAACATGATGATAGCGCATTGGCCTTGAATATAGTAGCCATCTCGTAATCCTCCAAATTTCTCTTGACCTGCCGTGTCCCAAACGTTAAACCTTATAGGTCCCCGATTTGTGTGGAACACTAACGGATGAACTTCAACGCCTAAGGTTGCGACGTACCGTTTCTCGAACTCCCCAGTCAAATGCCTTTTCACAAAAGTAGTTTTACCGGTACCACCATCTCCCACCAGCACACATTTAAATGTGGGCATATCATCAGCCATGATTATTTATTTTTAAATCTTTTTAAAACCTGGAACATACAACAAAAATAATTAAACACCTTACAGTTATCATAATCCAAAAATTACTAATGATTATTAAGATAAGGTGTTTACATAAAATTAAGATGGTTTACATATATACTTTGATAAGCTGGGCGACAATTAACAAGTTAAATCATAAATAAACGGCCGGTGACAAGTTAAAATTGTTTAAGTTTTCATCGAATGGCGCTCAAGCACTCTCACAGGAATTTAGCTCAATGGCACCGAATATAACTGAGAATTGCGGATAAACTACAAAGGTTAAAACAAAAATATATAAATATCTTAAAAGTATATAACTTATAGGACTAAAACACAAGAAATATGAGCACAAATTACCAAGATTATCTAAAAAGATTGAGATTAAACTCGGTGCACTCAGAAGTCGTTACGGCTCACAATGGCGTCACTTAACTAAACGGAAGATTTTGCCGACAATGACAGACGCATTGACAGTTCTAGTCACATAAATGCTTTTAATATTATTATTTTTTAAATTAAACAGGACACGATTTGGAAATGAATTCAATATCCTGATATCAAAAACAGAATTATTATTACTGAACTAACTTTTTAAAAATGAACTCAATGTAAGCAGTAATTTTAAATAAATGTACACTTAATTGATATTTTTCAAGTGCTATTTTATCGACAGTACCCTGTGACGTCATTTTCTTCAGTGCGGTTGCAACGCCATCTACAACGCATCGAATTTGTCTCAAGTATTCTGACGGATGGAAGTTTCGTTCGTTCGTTGTATCGATTTTTTGAGTGAACTAGTGTTCGTGTCCTTTAGTTTAGTGACGTTTGTTAGAAAAATATCTGTGAATGGGATTGTGTAATAAGATAAAACGTTTATTTGGTGTGTGATTTTCTATAAAGGATGACGAAGGACAGGTTAGCGGCGCTTCAAGCGGTAAGCTGTTTTCTTTACTTCTCCGAACTTAATATAACCAATAGATTTTTATGACCTCGAATTTACAAAGTACTAGCATTAATAAGTATGCATGGACCCCTGCAGTTCGCGTTTTCTCATAAGCAATGTACTAGTTTTGAAGCTTTAATAATGTTTTCTAAAACATTTCATTTTCTGATCGCCCCACCCGTAGTCTCTACGATGACTGATAGCATTTGGACTGTTTAAATTCAAAACGGATGTTATATTGCAGCATAACTTACAATATTTGCTTCTCAGCTTTGAATCTTTTATCATTTGTTTCAATATGTCAGTGTTTGGAGATCGGTATTTAATTGCATATCCAAAATTAACCCCTAATTTCTAAACCAAGGATGGAACAAATATACCAAATATCTAGTACTATTCAGGATATCAATTAAATATTTGCTTTTGATTCATGGTTTTGTGTCCAACAACTATTTACTTATTATTATATATGTAGGTATAAAACATTTCTAATTTGTTGAAAACCCATAAAACGTCTTTGGCTATCTTTGATAGTCACTGGTTTAATGTGACTTGAAAAGCAATAAACTTGATTTTACTATATCTAAGTAAGCTCTGATTGTTTTCATGTTTGCTTGAATGTTTTAAACAGTTAAACAATGGTATTAGATGCTGCTTACTTTACTATATGTCTTGACTTATGAAATTCTATATTGTAAATTTAAAAAAGGATTCATAGCATATTGTTTTCCCCGACAGAAAGCTAGTTCAATGGTTAAAATTAAACAATAATGACATATTAATTAAGGGCTATCTTAGGACTATCCATAACCAACAAGCATTTTTGTATGGATGTAGATGAAGCGAGAGCGGAGTTCGAGGATTGTAGCAAATGGAAATCTATAATGTCTACCTACCCCTTTGAGTTATATGTCTGAGCTTCACATTTATTTCTTTTTATCTGTTTATGTAATACAATATATTAAGTGGTAGCTAATCTTTGATCATTGAATTAAGTTTGCCATATATAAATCTCTAAATTACAAATGTGCAACTACAAACATTCTCCAATTCCATTTCTTGTTTATGGCTCTCGCATAGTGGATTGGGCCAGACAAATGTTCTTATGAATTTATTCCCCATCACTATTAATCATCTCTTGAATGAATTTTCTATAGGGTTATAAAGTTATGAATGTATCTTGTGGCAGCGGATAATAAATTCAAATAGTAGTAAAGGAAATTAACATGAACTAACATCTTATTTTAAAACAATTTAAGATCCTTGATGATTAACAAGATTATCTTCTCAAGGGATAATTTGAAAAATATGTGTAAACCTCCCTTTTTCATTACCTAGTCCTCTAGTCTAACAAGTAATAGTTTAAAAACCAAAAAATTTGCTTGATTATCACCATTCATCACATCATCATTATATTAGCTATGATACTTTGGGGAGAGGTGCACATCTAATACCACCTTACTCTTTAAATACTGTCAAATTGTTTTGGCTACAGTAGGTGATATGTTACATACATATGTGTGAAACATCCTCATTCTGGGTCAGTTGTATAAAAAGGTTGACTACACATCCAAAACTCTATTGATCATTGAGGATGTTGATGGGGTAGGAATAGTAATTTAACATTAGAAGATCTGCTTTTCCCTTTCCTTCTACCATAAAATAATTGTGAAATTTACTATGTGAAATATTTATTTTATGCCTTATTCCTTATAACCTAGGTTAGTAATGTATAATAGTGATTTTCTTTCTCTCTGTGTTGATTTGGATAAGCTTTAGTAAAAACTATACTCCTAACCACCCCATTTAGAGCTTAAGTTTTTAGTGAAATTATATTGAGAAGATTTTAAAAACACTTATCATTTTTCATTACGAAAACACTAAATGTGTACAATTCAGTGTAAGCTCTACTACAATAATTGTAGATAATTTATAACAGTTGATGCACCGCATAAGAGATGATGTGGTGTGTTAGTATCACTGCTAGTTTTATCATTTGACGGGCGCCAGTATCCGGCGCGCGACCTTCGTCAGATTTGACTCACTGATCGCTCATTACGTCATCAGTCTTACCAGCTGCACTTTAAGACAAGTACCAAGTTATTTCAATTAAACCTCCTTTTAAAATGCTAGCCACAAATGTCTCAATTCTTAAAGAGAAAATCAAAAAATAATGTTGACTTCAATAGACAGCATTATTCAATTATTTTATACATTTACTAGCAGTTGCCCGCAACTTCGCACGCACTTCTTTGTCACACAATAAACAAACACAGTAATTATATATTACTTTTTTTTTAATCTAAACAATCCTCGAATCCCCTTGAACTCACACAAAAAATTTCATCAAAATCGGTCCAGCCGTCTAGGAGGAGTTCAGTGACATACACACGCACACAAGAAATATATATATAAAGACTTAAATGCCTTGAGAGTGATATTACAAAAACGATATCTACTTGTTTGATACAATTAAATGCAAGAATGTGTAGGAAACCTAATGGTGATATACTCCTGATAAAATGTTAAGGTGCCTTGTTTGCTCCTGTCATCGCGATTGTACATGTCGTTTATTAATTTAACTTAACAAGCTCTTATCTCTAATAACTGGAACGCACTAATATTTGCATATTGTTTTTTGTACTTTATGGAAGGCAGAAATACCCGACACACACCCGCACAGATGGAGGGCCTTCCTGAAAGTTAAATAACTTTCGCAATATAACCTTCTCTTACTTACTGCTGGTTACTATAAAAACATTCTGTATAGATCGATTATTCGCTCATTATCGGGAATAGTAAGTTATGTAATTCTTCTTTGTCATCAAAAAACGTTCGGCAAAGTTGGCATTTTAAGATTCACATGTTTTTTTTTTGTATTAAAAAAGGAAAACAAACTAATAAACAAAACAGACCACGCAGGAAGCAGAGCACAAATTTTAACAAGTGGCACCATAAACAGAAAAAAACGTATCTTTGATAACCTTAGCAAAGTTATGATTTAGAATGACATATTTTTAGTTTATAAAATGTTCTAGTTATCTTGCGCTACGAGAATACATATCATTATCATATTTTTATACATTAGCATAATTTAAAACGCAGGAAATAACTTAGATAAATGGCCATCGGTCGCTAATCTTCGTTTTATTTCGGTTTGGTTCACTTCTTTGGATTCAGTTTGGCATCTTAATCGCGAATTTTAATTAAACTAGCAACGGAGATAATGCGGTTGGTTTAGAACGCATATAAAAATGTGTTACGTAAAAGTGGCCACTTCATACAGATCTCGTAGAGAGGATAGCTGTAGGGTAGGGGTTTACTGTATAGCGGCTTAACCCCCCCACCGCACTTCATATCACATGCATTGGTAACGGCTGACTCATGACTTGCGTAGTTTCTATATTTAGCTAATGTCTCGCGGAGCGTCTGATACTATAGTATAAAAACAATTATACGATTGATTTCAATGTCATTATAATACAATTTTTGTTTGTGCAGAGGCAGCAATTGCTATCTGAATTTTAACGTGCTTATTAAGAAATATCGCGGATGGTGCCGTGGAGACGAATATCATGGTCTTAGAGCCCGCAACAACATCTGTTGCACGAATGGGTCGGCTCGACCGGTGAAATACCACGACCTCACAGTAGACAGGCGTACCGTGCGATGAGTGAGGTGCCGGAGGCTTTATCGTAGTTGTTTTCTCCTTCCTATACATTTCTAATAAGGAAAGGATGGGAAGTATAAGAGGATTTGACCGGGGAGGAGATGGATTGCAAAAGAATATCTTTTTCCTGTCTACCACCTCCTCTATCCATTAAACTTAGGCAACGCATCTGCAATTGATTAGCTGCTTGGTGCAGATGCCTATGGGTAGCGGTC
>JWHW01003683.1:16337-39011 GCA_000931545.1 Papilio glaucus
GAGATGGATTGCAAAAGGATATTTTTTTTCCTGTCTACCACCTCCTCTATCCATTAAACTTAGGCAACGCATCTGCAATTGATTAGCTGCTTGGTGCAGATGCCTATGGGTAGCGGTCACTTGACATCACGTGACCCGCTAACTCGTTTGCCACTTACTTCCATAAAAAAAATCAACTAGAGTAATTTAATGACGTAATTCTGATTACACGACTATTCAAGGTTATCTTCGCGTTTTACAACATTGAAAAAGGTATTACCAAAACCACTTTGTTCCCATGACTTAATATTAATTACTTAGTATTAAAAGTTGTGCAAAATTAGATTTCCTTATCACTTCAATGTTTGATGATTAGTAGGTAGTACTATTACTATGGGTACTAATATACGAGAACTAACTAATTCTGATTACACGACTATTCAAGGTTATCTCCGCGTTTTACAACATTGAAAAAGGTATTACCAAAACCACTTTGTTCCCATGACTTAATATTAATTACTTAGTATTAAAAGTTGTGCAAAATTAGATTTCCTTATCACTTCAATGTTTGATGATTAGTAGGTAGTACTATTACTATGGGTACGTACGTATATACGAGAACTACCATAATTTTGGTTTAATCTTGGCAATGAAAAATTGGATTAAAGTGTAATAATAAGAATATCTTGAAGTTTTGAGTTCACAAAGTAAGTTAGGTAAATTCACTATTACTTATTCACCTACAATCACTTAACATGTCTCAAACATTATATTTGCGACGTTCTAATACTATATCTATAATGTAGTATCTATGTATTGATTATTCAAGTAATCCAGCATATACCGCATAATTTCAGTACGTACGTATGCATAGTGCTGGTAAATTAAATATTAACCGATGGTGTTGTGCGAAGCGACCTCGTGTCATGCGATATTAATTTCACCGTTAGGATCACTATGATGTTAATCTTTGATTTGATACAATTTCATTACAATGGATAATATGGTATTAATGTTAATTTTGCCCCGTGTATACCGCCCTTTTTGTAGCAAGTCATTTGCAGGGAACACGTCTAGGCATGAATGTGGCGTCTATGCGCATTGGAGGCTCCCTTAGCTTCCTTATTAATTAGTGGAGTCCAGCTTTACCGTGCTACTTGATTGGTCGTTGGCGAGTGAAATTATTAGCGTGACCAGACTTATTTTGTTTGTTAAACTGCTTGGTGGGCTCGTAATAATAATATATCTATCACTTAGCGTCAGTTTACCTGGCGCCGTTAACACCTTGAAGTCTTGAATGGTAATTACGACAACATTAATATTATAAAATATATATGTATATCTGTAAATATATAATCTGATATATCTAATATAAGCGTGCTAATCAACTACTTCGAATGACGGGGTTTTATAATTGGGATGGGAAAGAAAGGAGTTAGGATTAAGCCCTGTAAGTAGATTAATGATTGTACCGTTCAGCTTGCATTTCTTTTGTCATCCTGTGTCGTGTAGGAAATGCAAGGCCGCGCAGTCGCTTTGTAATTCACATGAATAATTATGGCAATCCAAGATTTCTCGCCAACAACGGGCTAATTATCTCGTTGTTAATATGCAGCAAAAATTAAGTAAGCATCACCCACGCAAGCCGTCTTACAACAAATTTTATGATCGCGTGAGAACAATTTTATATAAACATATCTACATAGCTTTTGTAATTCTCATGGATTATCAAAATATATGTTGAACTTCTCAAATCAAAAATAACATAATATCATTAGTGTTTACGGTAATATTCTGAATGGCAACTATCGCTCTTCACTCGATCTGATACAAATAAATGGAAAATGAAACAAAAAAATAATAATGTTACAAAAACGTATTGCATACCAATATGTTCGGAGAAATAATTTATACATTTATGTAGTAGAGGATGCAATGCAAATGTTTGATCAAATAAAATAATCAGGCATATAAGAAACACAAATGAATATACAAAAGAAATGGGCATTACTATATAGAACCGACCAAATTTTTAGTCCTTTGAATAGACATACTGCAGGTTAAACAAATTTCATCATAGATAAAATTTACATATGTACATGAAATGCTAACAATGTAAATAAGACAGCAGTTACGCGTCTGTATCATATACTGTTACTTTATCACTCGTAACACTGCAGACGATAGGATGTTAATGATCTACGGGTTCCGCCACAACTGTGCCAATGGCAACAATTTCACACTTACAGCTCTAATAGATTTACACGATACGATCTTGTTTTCACGGTCGGATAGACGTTTCAATGACACGCGTTTGTTAGTCAGACACTTCAATGAAATCACCGTAGTGGCTTACGTGTTATATTTGTAGGGATAGATCATAGACTTAACGAGTATTATTGTAACGCCATTGTTGTCTTCTCTAGGATTTTTTAATTAATTCTAATTTACAACTTGTATGATTAGTATGATCTACAAAAAACATCCTTACGAATATTATATAACCTGAAATGTAATGTTCTCTTAATAATTTTGATCACCGTTTTTTTTGCTGAGTGTTCATGAAGAATTAAAGACTTGTTCTATATTATTAATTTCTAACAAACGTTACTAATAGCATATACTAATAGCAATAATTTCTAACAAACGTTAATAATAGCTTGTCGCTAACCTCTTCAATTTCCTCTAGATAACGCTTGTCACGTGAATTTATAGACATTGCAGTCAGGATGTAAGTTGTATGAAGTTGTAAGACTACGGAAGATCAGTTCGCTTACATTTTTGATATAGAAGAAGGTGGCAAACGACCAAGCGGATCACCTGATGTCAAGTGAGCGGTACTCATAAACATCCGTAACTAGCAAATGTGTTGCAGATGCAATTCCTATCTTTAATGGACAGAGGAGGGCATAGACAGGAAAAAGTATATTTCTTTTTCCCCGTTAACCCACTCCCTGTCTAATCCTCTTCCCGTTCCCATCCTATCCTTAATCGTGGAAAGGGGAAGAGGACTGATAATAGTCCTCCGGCACCTCAATCATCAGAAAAAAACGCAGAGTACTTTTACTTCACGTCTCTTTCGTCACGTGAGGTCGTAGTATTTCACCGGTCGAGCTGACCCATTCCTGCAATAGATGTTATTGCGGGATCTACCACTGTTAAAATACATAGGTCATATATTTAAACAATGAGTACGGACTCTTAAGTTATTATATCTCCGAAACTGCAAAAAGAAATAAAAACGCTTGCTAAACAATATGCACAAGACTAGCCACTAAAGATGGTAGATATTTTTTTCAAGTTAGAATAACAATAAATTCAAGAATCTTACTGGTAATACTTAGGGTGGCACTAGAGGAAGTATAACACTTTTTTTTTAAATAGCCTTACCAGTTTTTAACTAAGCTACATTTGCAGATATATTTTTTTCTATAACCTTACACCGAATAATAGAAAATAGTGGTTCCGCCCCTAGCCTTATCTAAACCACAAGCCGAAAGTTGGAACTGTGCATTCGACATGCTATCGATAGTTTCCTATTCAGAACTCGGTAGTCGCTAATGCGTGTTATTCTAACTTCGACAATATTCCTAACACAATTATTGCTTATGTTTATATACTACACGAGTCGAGTCGAGGATATTGCTTTTGAAATCAATTATGTATTTTGTTTAGATTTGTGTCATTGTCTGATTTAATAATTACTACTATACTTTTTTGTAACATGATGGTAAGAATGAGACCAAATAAATAATCATAGGCGACTGATGGATCGAATTAAATGCCCGTTCCACTGGAGAATGCCGACTTACGGAGCAAACGAGTGTTAAAATGCTAGTACTCTTTTCTTCTTTTATACGCTCTTCTATCATAAGATCACTTCATGAACATAACTTGTGTTCGCCAGGTGACCTCATGATTCTAAACAGGGCACAACTTGGGATTGTTTATGTGACATCAATTTCCCAATACGACACGAACATTGTACATTAAATCACCCACCTTTCGTTCCTGTACCTTAACATTGCATTCACCTTTGAATTCAAATAAAGCTGTCACGATTGTATTTTCGTAACTACATCGTGAGGGACAATTCAAGCTACCTGAAGTTAATTTTTGTAATATGAGCTTGAAGCATATTTGGTCAATGCGATATGTGATGTCTTGTATTCAACACCTTCAATTGATCTACCAATAACATCGATGTAGCTTACTCTTACGTAACTTAGAAAAACTGATCCGCAGTACGTACGCTACGTTCGAGATATCCGCAGATGTTGCAGCGAACCACTCGCTTATTATAATGTCAAGGATTATATTAATGTATGTATGTATTTGAATTAGTTTTACACGAATATATTTAGACATGTTAATCCTTGGCTATTGGCCAAATCAAAGCACTAACCGGGTTCCCTCGAGGTCACGCTGGTACACGCCAAATTAAAGTACCGGAATGTTGTTACCAACAACGCTTCGTTTTGCGGTAACTGTCCGTTACCTAAGGCTAAGTAAATTATATTATGTTGGGGAGGCGTTAAATACGAGAATACAGTGTCTCTGAACTGTGTTGGCATGATAATTAAATCGTGTACTAAGGTGAAGTTACTTTATTAATGAAAGTTGTTACCAAAGCTCGAAGTTGAATGAAAAATGGATTTTCCCCACTGAGTCATATTACCTCGACCTAATATAATAAAGTCGACGTGCTTGCTGTTTTTAATTATCAAATTGTTTATACCATTCAGATAAAAAATGACCTAGATTTTGGTCGGTAGTTCAAAAATAAATTTGTTGAATGTTTTAATTTTATTATTTTTATAAAATTTGTCAAAGACTTAACGTTTCTGCTTAATGTTAATTTCACAAATGTTATTTTATTACCCGTTTATTTTAATTAAAAATTTTCGAGACATCTGTATCTAAAAACCTGCCATAAATCTGTACAATTCGTAATTCCACTAACGTTAGGTGCGAGATTCTTTACTGTATAATATTTATTTCAATATAAAAACGTATCACCTGACTTTTAATTTTGAGTTGCCGAGTGATGTATAAATCAAGCAACGGATGGACGGCGCCCATAGTTTGCGAAATTAATATCAGCCGACGAGGCGTGCGAAATGAATTCGCATGTCGCCTTCTCCATACGTACATATAAAATGCAATGAATTCCGGCCTTTTGAAATTGTAATGCAATTTCCGAGCGCCTGATTCGTTTTAACTTCAGTATTACTTTCACTGTTTCTACGATAGTATATTTATCTATAAATAAATATCATATCCATAATAAGGAGAAGTTGGCAAAGATATTTTAATCCAGGCACACATATCTCGGTTCTTCTACATCTATATCAGGTACGGATACTGGTTACATATGGACCTTTCTTTAGTATGTCATCAATCTGGTCTATTAGTATAAGTTCGCCTAGGACGTCCTCTACCACCACTGCCACTCACTTTTGCAACATAAAACATTTGTCTTGTCAATCTCTCTACATTAATTGAACGTTGAACCTCCGAAGCTTACCTTTCTGTTTTATTTACAACGTCCCCCATTACTACCCTATTTTAATCCTTTTGTTCAGAGTCACGCCTACCATAATTCTCAAACACAGAATCACTATGGCATTAATTTTAAAATTGTTTTCCTGCCATACACAGCTCTCACTTCCATACATTAAAGTGTGGACTAGTACAGCATTGTGTTACCCGATGTGTCTTCAGATACACATTTTGGGTCACACTGTACAATCGTAACTATCTATACAATCATTATAATATTATTCTTTTATTAAACAATTCAAAATTTTTATAAATTAGAGTAGCTATACACAATATTGTTAATAATTTTAAATTACTAATCCTAAAAATTGAGGCGTCTGAATGAATTGCCTTTTTCGCAAAGCCTGTAACAAGTTACTCCATTTATTCCTTGAGTCTTTTACGTTCAATCTAGTCCAAGTAAATATGTCTCGACATCGATGAGAATAAATCACTTATAAGACTGACAGAACTTATTGATTTGCGTAATCAGATACTGACAAACGTTGATATAAACCTATATATATTTTATTGTTTAAAGAGACTCACTGAGAAGAAATTTTGTGCTAGACAGGTCTACGACTTTTGTTACTTATTAGAATTATGGTATATCATCGGAGACATGTGACTTGGATAAGTCAGTGACAGCAACATACCACGCACACACACCCTTGGAGATCTTGACTTAGTTTTCGAACTAGTCATCGGTTTCAATATGCATGCAATGCTCACTTTTTTGATCTATGGAAAGTTGTTCGTGGCAGATGTTTAATATATATCATTAGTCAATCTTATATTCATAATATTTATTAAGTCAATCTAGTTATGACCACGTTAAATTTAGCATCAACTTCCATAGGACTGTATAAAAATCTCAGAAAAAATATAATAACTACGACGGTGTAAGGTTGAGATAAAATAAACTAAAAACATGTCGGACATTTCCCTAGAGAATGCAACATTCGCGGGGAAAATGTTCGACACATTTTAATGGATTTTTAAGGTACTCTTAGAGTGGATTGTGCCGGATTATATCAGTCGAAAGAAATGTTATAAGAATTTTTATCTCAATGGCTTTTCGATTCGACTTTTTGAGGTGTCGCCAACGGGGCGGAGGGGATTGATTTTTTTCAGACTTTCAGCTACATCGGGAAATCATTGAGTAACAATAACTACAATTTGAATTTTTTTTTATACATTTGCGCCGTCTCCATTTTTCACTACAAAGTATTGAGTTCATGTTCTTCTACCGCAACATTTCTTCATTTGACATAAAAATTGGGCCTTCAAGAACAAGAGAAGGAAAGGAAAAACAAAGAATGTACACTTTACAGGAAACCAACCTGTAGTCCTCTGGTATTCTGGATGTTCATGAGCCGTGAACCCCTATCCTATAAATAGACAGTTACTTTGTTACTCGTTAATAAAATACTAGTTGATGGTAATGATGAAAGGTTTAAGAGGAAACATTGTTGACTTTTAAAACAGATAAAATCTTATCTATACATAATATACAATTCTGTCTAAAGAGAGCTTTACGAATACGTGAGTCACCTCATTAATCATAAGACGATTATTACTGATAAAATACAATTTAATATCTTTAAGCGTTAACTTTCGCAGACATGTGCTAATTAAATTATTAATTCGGGGACAGCATAGTTGGTGCGACACATTGTGTACAGCGAGCGAGCAAACAGAATACGTAATCCCGTTGCTAACAGCAGTTGTTCTCGTAAACATACTGTTGTAGGAATTGTCTACGAATATTGACTGAACATTGTATTTGTCAATTAAATTCAGTTAGGACGATGTTATTAAATCATCGCTTATAACTCATCGCGTGAGAGACATTTGATGTATAAGTTTACATAAAAATGGTCCAATTTAAATAACAACTTTTACTTTTTGTAATTTCTTTTATGATAATGCATATGTATTTTGTTTTACGTAAAATTGAATATTGATACAATACAGAATAAAAAGTGGCAAACAATAAATGCCTTAATTGTGCTTCAGGAGTAAGAAAATTGCACTATAATAATTAATTTGTTTGCAAAGACAAAGCGTTTGCGCTATAACTCTCGCAAACGTGTCTACATATCTACATGGGAACAAACACAGTTCGATATTAAAGTAGTTCATTTCACACGCAACATTCGCGGCAAAACTTTTAACAATAAAACAATAGCCGTCTTTATCTGATACTCACTGTAATAATCAATTGTAAAGCACGACATAATGATTACAATGATCGCAGACTAAACTGGTCAAGTATTGTATTGTTTAATTTGCATTTATACATTGAAAAAGGATGTAACCTTCACTATCATAGTTAAAAAAAAACCACTGTAACAGATAGGTTAGGTTATAGCTATATTATAAATATAAATAATATAAACCTTATATTATAAAATCATTTCGTTTGACAGAATTTTGTGCACAAAGAATAGAGTGTATAGATATTTGGACAGGTACAAATGTGGGCTCCGTAATAAGCTCCCGTTTTTGTTGATCAATGCAGGGATTAGATCCGCGCCGATGCTTGGGATGTTTGCTCTACGTCATTTGTCGCACGTAAACCAGCTTAAGTACATTTTCAATTCATTAAGACAATTTTAGTCATCGTCATGATATGTTAAAAGGGAAGTAAACTTTCTATTTATGGTAACCAGATAGTAATGGCTCAAATGCTTCAAACTTGTCTTGAAAGAGGCTAGTTTGCGGGGCTAGTTACGTAAGCCGCCGCCGCGCCGTCCTACAATCCTTGCGTTGCCCGCTATTGTCAGTTCGTACGCTTGCTTACTTTACAGCTTTTCCTTTGATCACTGTCCACGGCTCCTTTATATATCCGAATTATCCGAATATCTTGTTGTTACACGTGCATGAAGCTTCAATTTTATGCTAATATGTCCCACTAGTTGAACTTCACTTCGACAACTATTCAAATTAGCGAGATTTCAGTAACCAATTTTACTTATTGACAGCAAAAGGTCAATAAGTAAAATTGGTAAAGGTCAATAAAAAAAAAGTTGTGTGTCTATGTCTAGTTAATATATTTTTCTAGTCTAGTCTATGTTAATATATTTTTTAGATCTGACGAAATATTGGCATCGCCGTTATGCTGTAAAATACTAAGAATCTTTGCCTAGATAATTATGTTTAGTTAAATATTTTTCATAGTTATAAATGTAAAAAAATAACAACCGTCAGACTAAATATATACGGTAATTTCTAATAAGATTTTATTCAAATTTATAAGTAAACAAGTCACAAGGGTTTGCTAAAAAAATTAATTGTTCACGTAAAAGTTTCATCATATTAACGAAGAGAAAGCAGACATTTTGTAGAATTAACGTTGTCATGGAACGTGGCAATAGGGAATTATCCCTTCATATTGTCTTTGAGGGCTGTAATAAAGCGCGGGGTTCGGACTGCGGTCGCCCGCCCTTCGGGTGTACGTTCCGCCGGTGGGGGTGTGTGAAACCACGAACTTTATGCCTGCACCTGTGGCCTCCCTTTTTCTACCCCTTAATAAAACGAGATTGTTATCGCCGCCTCCTTAAAAGTTGCGTTAGCAACGCGACCGACTTAATTGGCCTTGATTTAGCTGCCTTAAACATAAATACTTATTTTGGTAAACATCTCGGTACCTTTGGACATGTATCCAATAAATTATAGCGATATCACGAAAACATTTTATCATTATGATTGACATTTTATCGGACGCACAGTGATAAATTATTATCTATTTGTATGTTTAAAATGTAGAAAAAAATCTCCGTATTTGTACAATTTTATTAACTTATTTTAAAGTTTGCGTTTGCGCCAATCAGGACGTTCACCTAATGCAAAGCAAAGCAATAGAGCGACACAACTTTTTACTATAGGGTGTTACTATGCAAACATAATGTGAACAACATCGCGTCTCCGTCCTCCATATGAGATATCGATGGAACTCACTCAATGGAAATTCGTAATATTTGCCTTCTCCTCCGGATATAACTTAAACCACTGAAACTTCTCCGTTTCACGAATGGGCCGGCTCGACAGGTGAAATACCACGACCTCACAGACACTACAAGACAGGTGTAGTGAACACACTAATTAAAACGGCTTTACTCACGCGTGGCTCGGTGTATGTACCGACTAGTTTTGAGCCCTTCGGGGACTCTTCCTCAGGGTGAGTGGGGCTGGCATAAGTTCGCGGTCGCGGCGAACCACGCGTGAGTAAAGCCGTTTTAATTAGTGTGTTAAAATATGTCTTACGAAAGTTTAAATAATTTTAGGTGTAGTGAAGTAGAAGTATTTTATACTCTGTTTTGTCCTCTTCCCCTTCCCATCGTTTCCTACAAAGGGTAGGATGGGAAAGGCAGGAGGATTAGACGGGGAAGGAAATGAATAGGAGAAGGGAATATATAAATTTCCCTGTCATCTCCTCCTCTGTCCATTGCAGGTAAGGCAACACATCTGCAACTCATTTGCTTGTTGCGGATGCCTATGGGTAGCGGTTACTTAACATCAGGTGATCCGCTTGCTCGTCTTAATCCAATTTTATTACACTTGCATTATATCAGATTACAGAAGGGAAGGACGTCAGTTTGTATTTCTAGCGCAAATAATGCCTTGTTTTCGGCATCCGAAGTACTAAGGTGGCAATCGAACGACTACAATTTAACCTTATAAAGTAAAAGACTGGGTGGTTTTTAGTATATGTGGTTGTTTTTTCAGGTTAATTTTTGAAAGCTATAGTAAAAAACTACAATAACAAGTACAAAAAGGTTCGCATATTTCAAATACATAAAAATCCATGAACAAAAGCATGTAACGTAAATTTCTTAACTGAAATAGAGCACTGGCAGGCAAGCAACTGAAATAGGTCAACCGATGCATACGTACTTCATAGTTTTTAGTACAGGTTTTATGTGTTCCATATAAAATTGTTACGTACTTTTACTTCTCGGACAATATTAAAAAATAAGTTTTTTTCTTAATTTGTAATTATTTACATGTTGCAACTTAAGCTATGTGCATTCGTGTTAATGTTGCTAGTACAAATTACCACTAGTGATCGCCCAGTGGTCGTTCCGAATTCGTTTAAAGGTAAAAAAGTTTATGAGTAAACAATAATTGTTTAACCTGTTAAATATATTTGCAACACTTAATAAATTTAAGCGTTCCCCATTTCCCCGTAGAAAATTTAATTGTGTCAAATCTCACACAACTCCACGATCGCACATATTAAAAAAAATCCCGAAGTTTTCGCTTGACCTCTATGTATATATATATATATATGTAGGTTATAAAAAATAACTACAGTGTCGTCGTGTATTTTAATCACTTATTGCGTGTTGTTCCCAATAATTTCTCGCAACCATAAATAAAGTTGTCAGTTATACCGAGTGGGACCACATGCGCCGACAAACTTGGTCTTCGTCGACGATATATTCGGCGCCGTCACCTCCAACAACTCCAACTCTAAAGTGCACAACTTAACACATTTAACTTTGTAATGTCTGAATCTGCAATAGAATTCTTCACTTTTGCTATAAAATACATTTTGTTTGAAGCGGAAGGAAGTAGTTTAGCATTCAATTTGTATTGCAAGTATTTATTTTTTAATCAATAATATCTAAAATTAACAATATTTATTATAATCTATTGTTTGTTATTAAGGTAATATAAAAAATTAGTGCTGTGGTTAAAAGTAGCGGAAATTGTACGTTATAGTATATACTTTTGATTAAAACTAAAAACTTCGACGTTTTATTTTCTCATTCTTTCTCCAAAAATCACTATGATGCCAGAAAATTAAAATCAATTCTTGTCTCCATTTCTATATTATCTCTTTGTCTCCTTCGTCAATTGGTAGGTTTTTGGAATGTATCCCATTTTGTATACCTGCGTGTGTCATTGCATCGACCGTAATCGATATTGGTATGTAGGTATACAAGCGGGAATTTCTGAACGTTCGTCTAAAGTGATCAAATATTAAAAACATCTAAATGCAGGAAACATTGAAACAAAACGGTTCCATTGAAAACAAATAGATAATAACAGCTGTATATTATGTATTAAGTAATCTAAACTATCTTCATTAGACTGCCTCGTTAAGTCGTACAGGAGACCAAAGAAATTCCGGAAGTCTAGTTGGATAGTTGCCAAATGACTATGTTAAAATTTATCTCAGTACCTAAGTAACCAAAATTGATAAGAATCGAATATTATAGCTGTCTTAAAAACGGTTATTCTTTACCTAAAAATGTATACTTTTAATACATTTAATAAAGTAAAAATTATCTTTTAAATCCTATAGATAAAGGTAAACAATTATGCACCCCCCCCCATCCCACTCTAGATCAGAATTTTAATTGGGACGCATGATGCACAGCTGAGACAAAATATTTATTACATTTCCCCGAAAATTTTCAACAGCTAGGTGATTTAGACAGGCAAGAGACTCCACTACTAGTGTCTAACATACATATATAACATAATAACATTTGTGATTTATAGCAAACAATTGCTATCAACCAATAATAGCGCGAAAAGACTGATGATATCACCGAGGTGATTTTATTTTTAAAATTTGGGTGGGACGTAAATTAGTAACTGATAATAGAGCCTGTGCACTCAGATGATTTGATTCCACTTTATTCACCTGCGACTCAGGTGGCTTAAATTTCAGACGATCAAAGTTGAATAAACCTTATAACGTGAGATAGTTATTTAACAAAATGATCTGTGGTTTAAAATACTTAATTGAGTGCCGTTTCACAGCTGCGATTTACAAAGCTCAGAACTAAATGGAAAAGAAGCGGTGCCTCATTTTGTATTCGAAGTGCAAAGTGACTACATAGGGCTGCGAATAGCTCGTCTGCAATTCAGTTTTCAGTTACGTCATTTGCAGACGATGTGAATGAATCTAGCGATGGTTCCGAGACTTTATCGTTAGATATTCCCGGCCTCTATCGTACGGGATTTTACATATAGCTCCAAGCTTAAATAAAACAAGGTTTAACTTTTATCTGGCTGCGAAGTTACATGTAGGCGTAAGTAAATGAACAAGTCGTAATTCACACTGGATATATTGCTCCCGCGCGAGAAAGATATGAAAGCCTTTACGTGTAATTGGCCCCGACGTGTAAAAGCATTTGGTGAATAAGTACCGGGGCTTACATTGTTTCTAGCGTATTGTTATGTTGTAGTAGTTTGTGCATTGAACCGAGTACGAGTGTTAGTAAATGATTTAGACAAACTTCGATATAAAATACCGATTCTGTAGAAATTTTTCATCAAGCTTATTTGTCCTGAAACTGTTTTTTTGTTTTTGTTTGAAAAAAATTTTGAAGCATGTCAATCGTCTCAGAGCCATTTTTGTACAAGGGATGCTATTTTTAGATCATTGTGAAAAGAAGAATGTTGTTTATAAATGTGAGTTTATTTTGTGATTTGCATTTTAAAGTATGATAATATATTATTTAAACATGTATTTTAAAAGAATATTAATATACAACAAGATTATTTAAAATTTAATCATGAATTTTCTTTAAGTCCTGAAATAAACAATAAGTGCACGTTGCAAAGCTACTCTATTGCTTAAAAATGCTATTTACCACAAACATCAACAGTCTCGTGGTGAATTTCTAACTGTTTACAGTTTTCGTCAGCTGAGATTGTTTATTTTCTTAAGTTAATTCTTAAATCTCATCTCGGATTAAGCCCCGAACCTCGCCTCAAACGAAGCCTCGACCTCAGAAAGATTCAAGTTATCTGTTTCATTTTGCACAAGTCCGGGCTTTCGTAAGATTTGAATCGTTAATAAGTCCGGCCTTTGTGCAGAAAGACGCGAGCTTAATTCATTCAGAGCTTTAGACGAAATACTGTCTGGATGTGAAAGAGATTTTACTATTAAACCTTATACATTTAATTATTTAAAAAAAGTTTTGATTTGAGAAAAAAAGTATTATTACATCGATGACTTTGCGGGTGTGGTAAACGTAAGATTGGGATAAACTGCCCTAATCACGGAAAACGGAAAATACGTTTTTCCCTTTTGGTTAACGAATGAGCTTACTTGACAATAAAAACGGTTACCCTAACTGTTACCCTTACTGGCTGCGTGAAACACAAAACCTATTTCATTTCGCTGTTGTAACTAAGCGTTATTGATACTAGCTTGGCATTTAGCATATCCATAAATTACTTAGCTAATTTAATACTAATGAAATGAAATTATTTGAAGGTTCTATAATAGTGTACAATTTTACTCGATTTATGTATTTTACAAATAACTAATTCAACTAAAAAAACAGTTGATTGCGTTACAAGAATTTCGAACAAGCAATGTCGAGTACCTACCATTAACCGTTGTTTTTGTCATCGCATAATTAATTGTACGGCGAAGAGAATTTTCGAGAGTCCACAAATAGGGCGTGTCGAAAAGTCGTGGAGTGGTCTCGATGTCGGGCTACGCGCCCGCGCCGTAATTATGTGCCGCCGAGATTTAGAAGCTCCCTACCTTCCTGACCCAGATCTCTGAGTAATACCATTAATGACTTTATTTTCAGTATCGAGTATGCCTTTTCATTGTATTCCTCGCTATCGGGAAATCCGAGGGACGCAATTATTTCTTTGTTCGTCAATGATATCCATTATTTATTCAAAAGATCTTTGTTCGGGTTTTAGTTACCATAATAAAATTAGAATAAGCTGCAGTATATTTTTACGCAGAGGCAGCAATCGCCTTTAAGATTTATAAGTATGAATATAATTATATTTTAAAGTTAAAAAAAAGCTTATACCTCTTGAAGACAATTTGCAATCATAGGCGTTTCAGTAGAATGACAATAATAGAAAAGCACTCGAGTTTTATTGTGTAATTATTTTAGAAGAAGGACCATTGTTTCAATTCAAACCATCATTCTAACCATTTATATGTTGATGACAATCTATTAAATTTTGTCCGAAAGCAATGATAGTGCACTAAGAATATTACTATCAGCTTAGATATAAAGCAGTAAAGTCAATCAGCCATACAATACGTATTTTTTACCAGCCTACTTCGCTTACCCTGGCACATTGTGGTCCGCATCGAATTCCCATTCCTACAACTATCTGCATCAAATATTAAAGCTCCTGTTTCCAAAGCTTAGATTTTGTTTTGTTCGCGAGAATTAGTCATGTTTAAATATTTTAGGCGAAACCATGTCTAGCGTTTATATAACTTTATATAAGTTGTAATTTTATACATGATATGTACACCGTTGTTTCCTATAAAGAATTAAATTACATGTTAACAAATACATTATACCTATCATATGTATATGATGAGGATGTACTAAAAGAAATAGATTTATTGAAGTTGAAAATTGTATATATACAACATACGTCTCCCCCGAGTCCTCGTCAAGGAAAGGGTTGTGCTGCAAAGGTGAAGGCTGCCTTGTTTGTTAACGTTTCAGACCTTTCGCCAGATAACGGTACGGTTAGGCTATAGAGACTATTAGACTGTTACTTTCTATTCTATTCGGAATTTACTTTTACGATAAGTATATTGACTTTTAGTCTACATTATATACTATAGTAATGTTGTAAAATATATTTTGATACCTTATCACTCAGACACTTATTGGTAAACTATCTATTTCTTTAAAGGTTACCGAATAAGTAGTTAAAGCACATTAATTATTGTTTTATTACGTGTATAATACTATACTAAAGTACACAATAGTAAAGTAGTCGGCCTCCGAATAAATGTATGTAAGTAACGCAAATAGATTACCAGACGGCGCCTACCAATAATCATAATCACAAATGTTTTGCAGCTATTCGGTGTCGTCGCACAGATAATCGGTATAAAGGGGACATGCATTTGACTGACATTCGTTCAGATATACGAATAAATTTATTAAACACTTCTTTAACAATTCTATATTTAGTATTGTCGTTAGTGTGAGACAAGGTAAATCCGTCGATTGATTCTCCCGTGCATGTACATATACAGTGAGAAATCACAGCCGTGCTCGTTTGCCGTAATTGGTATACTGCGCGAGCTTAACGGCTGAATCCGGTTCGCGTATGATCCGCCGTCCGCTGCCGGCGTGCGGCTAATTAAATATTTCATTTGGCTTATATCACAAACATTCGCGTCTCCGTCGTAGTTTTAACCTATATTCGTCCATTGCAGGACGTGGATGGGCAGGGTTCGGGATGCTGCGCGATATCCTCTTGTCCCAACTACCTTGTAGTCCGCTTGTCTATCGACCTGTATCTACCGCAGTGTCTCAAGACGAAACATTCGCGTATCACATTTAAATTATAAACTTTATTTGAAACAAGATTGAGATACGGTAGTCAGACAAAGAAGCATACTTCTAACTACAGTTGTAAAATAACCGGCACAATCGTTTGTATAAGATAAATACGAAACGCCGCAATATAGGCCGACAGCATGTTAATTTATAACTTTAGTTGGTGCACTGAGTCACGATTGTGCAGTAGTTGGGCGCATCAACAATAGTTACAAAATTATAATACTGTTGAACAACGCTCAACTAACTGATAATAAGATTACCTTCGCAATATTAATTATAGTCAAAGTCAAAGAAGCTATGCAATAATTACTGTTACTCGAATTTAGTTTACGTCGATTTAAGAAGAATTCCAACTTCGGATAATATAAGAAAATGAACAGGTTACTCAATTCTAAAATCGACTGAAAGTCCGACCTGTTTAGCAAGTGGAAATTAGTATGGCTTGATCTAACCTTATTTCCGAACATATACTCGATACTCTAACAAAATTCGTAAAATTTATGTGAAACATCTATTAGCACCGCTTTTCAATAAAATCGACCAGTATGTGGTAACTATAAAACAGCTAAAAATATTATATTTAATTAAATGAATTTAGAATCTTTACAATTATTTTTCGTAGGCATAATATTGCTTCGGAAATGCACGGGAGGAACATTGCGGGGTCTTAACCGGTGCTATTCCGACATATCCGCTCTTGTTTGTTTAGGGTAGATATGCGAAGGCATATATATAGAAAAGGCATTGTATAAAATATCTACAATTAACTGCTATATTTTTAAGTGTTGTGACCCGTAAAGAGAAAGGTAAAAGTGCGAAATTTCTATAATGAAACGAAACTACCTTAAATACAGTTTCCCCTTTAAAAAAGCGGACGATTAAAATGCATGAATAGCTTTGCAGTTGTCGTAATTACTTTTGTATCAGGCAATTAAGTTTTATCGTCCGCAGCGAATACGGAAATCTTACAAACTTTTTTTTATTTTAAAAACGTTGCACGGTTGATCATTCATAAGACATGACGTAGTTGACTAAAGGTGTCCCAATAGAACTAATTTTAGTGTTTCTGGATAAACCTGATTACTTTCCAATACGGGGAAGTCGTACTAACCACCACATCATCACCACGTCATCATCACACTCATATAAACATTATGTTTTTATCATGACAAAGTTTATAGCCGCTACTATAAAGAAGGATATTACAGTTAGCTTTGCTAGTGTTCTAAATAAATGGCCATGACAGCATTCTAGTTCCTTACTAGAATAGCGACCGTGACCTTAGAGACCTTAGAAATTACGCTCATAATTGCTCATTGTCTTTTAGAAGTTCTACACTTCTTACTTTGTGCTATTTCAGACCTTATTAAAGGTTAGACTTGAAATAAGAACACACTTCCATTAGATATGGGCTTAAAATACCTTCGGTTGTTATCTGTACTTGTCCTTAGAGTTAGTGAAGGCAACTGGCTCCACAATTACGATAACCAATGCATTCTTTCTTAGTCATAAGAAAGGAAAGTTGGATAATGCGACCAACAGTTTGTCGCATGATCAGAAATGGGTTTATGAACCATTATCTACGGGCGAAATGCTTGATTCTTTTAAATACCAATATGACATTAATATTTTAACCAAAAACTATGTTCCGACCGAGTTATTCCACAACGTCTTTAAAACTTATGTTGAAATTGCCTTATGCAATAATTCTTGTTCCAACTTGTTGGGAAAGTTCGTAAAGTTTGTACGTCTACAAAGGGAAAATACTTTATAAAATTTTGAAATATAATTTGCTCGATATAACATTTTTATACTCTAAATACATTGGTATTTTTGCTACCTTTATATTCCGAATCGAGTTACGATCGACCAATGTAGCAACGCCTCTATAATGTCAATTTGCTTTATTATCACAATGAAAACTTTTAAAATATACATGCTTGTACAATACTGTGCGACCTACACATTATGTAAGACTGATAGTATTTTCGAATCCAACCCGACATAAACTGATCAGTGTTTTCTTTATAATGTCCTTGTATGATGTCTATACGTGTAAGGCATTCCCTAAGGCTAAGAACGCACAGAGCGTTTTTTATTAGCTTGCCGCGATTGCGGGCACGCAGCTTCTGTAAAATGCAGGTAGATATGCATGTAACAAAAAAAACTTTTATTCGACACGTTTTACGCCCGCAACGAGTGCAATTGTTTGCGACTCCCGCGTCTACCTCGGCGAGCAACCAGTAGAATCGGGCGGGTCGCTGTCGAACCTAATCGCAGAGAACTCCGGTCTCGTGACTTTAAAAATAAAACCGCATGCGGGTAAAATCGCTCTGTGAGTTTTTAGTTTAAGAAGAGACCACGTGTACTGATATGATAGGCGGCGCGTCGCTCCCTGTGAGGTCGCGTGCCTATTATAATATGCCCTATATTTAGAGTGCAGCCTGTTCAACGAACCAGTCACTGCGCTAATGGCCACTTAATTTTATAGATATTACCTCGCAAACTCGATAAACTCAGTTGCCGGTTTAGTTATTTACGTTTTATTAGATCTTGTTGCAATTAAAACTGTTTTATTGCGGACGATACGCTTCCAACGTTCCCAGTGGATATTTACCTCTGTTCATTGTCTAATACCATTTCAATGTAGTGAAATTTCCTTGTGATTTTATGTGCGTTTTTTAAACGGGTTTCATCGCTCGTTTAGCTGATATCATGATATTAAAATAGAAACAATAAATTATTACTCATTGAAACTAAAGAGTTCCTCTCCTTTCTTTAAACGAGGCTTGCCTAAAGCAATAGACGTAGTATTGGACTCGCTAGAAATAGTTTAATGCATCGACAAGTTGTTCTTATCCTTTACATCATGACAAAGCTGCAATGTATAATGGATATTTGTTAATATTCTTTGATTTTAAGGTTAGGAATATGATCTATTTATATGATAAGCAGTGGATGTCTACGTCAAAATGCGTTTTGAAAAAAGGTTATTAATTCCGTAGTTGCTATCGTTGTGTTCAACTACATATAATTTGTCATTACATATTTTTTTTGTATATGTTGAGCTCTATCAAAGATCTCTCGAAGATATGGTGGTTCATATTAAATACTTTTTTTATAGAGCACGAATAAGATATAGTTAGTGTACAATGTATCTTGTAATATTGTTTGACGTTGCCAATAAAAAAGTTTTTCGCTTAATACTGTTATCTACTGTCTGGAATCTCTCTTCTCTCGCATCATTACGTGTTTCATGTTATCAAGTCAAGTTAGTCCAGTTCTTGGCTGTGAAACTTTTAATAATTGTTATATTTCTAGATACGAGTCTTACTGATTAACACATTAAACTTTCTTTGTACGTGAGGGTCTTTGGCGTATTATCTCTTAAATGTGTGTTTAGTCAATAGTGTTTATTGTAATTTTATGAAGATTATTTTAGATTTATTATGGAAAAGTCCAAAACATAAACAAATGTTCTCACGTTTCATAATACATATTATAATAGTATTTTCATCGTCACATTATTATGACAAGATACTACCAAAAACTACTAAGTTATTATTCCAGAATAGAATTTCGAGTTGTTCCACCATCGAGTGGAAATAATATGTTGTAAAAAATAGATAAGTCCAGGAAGTTGACACAAATAAGTACGCTGTTTGTTGTTATTGAGATTGATAATGGCATGTTATTAGGGCGAAATGCTCGTCGCCATGACCCAGATCGGATTGCGCGGCGACAATGTACCCCTCTCCACCCCCTAGCCGCATTGCACCTGCATATGCGTAATGAGTGGCAGTGTCGCCGATAATTTATGCGCCTTTGTGCGCGCCCGTACTGAACCTAGCTTATTGCTATAATTGTATAATGCTTGATGGCTTATTTTGATTAAAATTTTACACATTTATTATGCTATTTTATTTTTCTTAAATATAAAAGTCCATTAGAGAGAAAGGATGAGATTCACTTATTAAACTAATATTAATAACATAATGTCGCTTCAAAAAATGTGTATCGACTACCTCAGTACGATTAAAGGTTGTGAGAGCTGTAAATCGAATAAAATGTTGCCCGTGAAGCGCCAAGCTGTAAAGAAAAATTGCCTTACACAACAGAGATAATTTATTCATGTTAGCGATTGCCGACAGCAATACAACATCCAAGCGGAAGAGGCCTCGAACCTATTTTTTTATTTTTTTTTCTTTGACAAATACAAACCGTTAAAAATTGCTAACCATAAATCTTTATTTAAAACTTTTTACGTCTACAAAATGCCTAGTTCCTTTTGTAATATTCTTTACAAATAAGTATTATGGAACAATATAAAAAGGTTTTAATTGTAACGAGAATTGACAATGATACGCTTTAGTTAGGTTAGGGCCACTAAAACGGAAAAATGAGTAATGAAAAGAAATACAAAAATACAAATATTTAATTGCGTTGTAAATGTTAGAAATAACGGAAGACAAAAACGCTATAGTCGAATGTTTATCAAGAGGGTGGGTTGCTTGGGCAAGTTAGTTCGATAATAAGCATTCTTGTAGAGTAATTGAACATCAGAAATCCCAAGCTGATTTATTTGGATGTCTGGGCGCGCATAGGTATTCGATTAAATTATGGCGCGCTCAACAAATTCGATAATTTATGAAAGTAAAAAAAAAGAACGTATAAGGTCTTTAGTTAACTGTATTAACTACACGTAAGTAAAAATTTCGATAGTACGTTAGTTCCACTTGTGAGTATGAGGAGGTTTCTATTGGGATATCACATGTTCGATTAGGTAAAATGGATGATATAAATCGTCTGAGACCTCGACTCGCTTTACAATTTTGCAATATAAAAATTACTTCCTATCTTGAAAATGTAAAATGATTTGAACTACGTCAACGAAAGGAACAGTGTATAGAATTGTAATCACTCCGGAACACCGTAATGTTGAAGCGATGTCGGCTTTCGATTTCACAACGTCACCGGCATAACGTATATCCGGCCCGTGGCGGACCTTTGTGGACGCCGCTTGCCTCCGTAAATTGAATAATGGCAAGCTCGCCTCAACTAAGTGGATTCTATTTTGCCCTACGTGCGCCTTCCCCCGCTCCCTTGTATCAACTACGAAAATACCCCAACATTTTTTTTTACATTAATATAACAAAGACCTCATTGTTCATGTTAAGTCTGTGAACTCAAGACGAAAACGTGTTATTCACAATGGTCATGTAGAGTTAATGAATAGACATACTATTTGTTTTATTGTATTATTAAATTAGTTAATAGCCTTATATTTATATAAGGCTATTAACTAATTAAACTAAAACTTTGATTGGAATCAACGGCAAATCTGACGAGAAGAGATGCGCCCGACCAGTCTTCGTGACATCGTCTTTGATCACACCGATTGAAGAAGATCTAAGTACAATCAATTATGCCCTTGAAGGGTTTGCGTCAGGCAGGCGGGCGGTCATAACAACTGTAGCCAACCTATACAGTATGGGCTATGGCCATTGTGCCGATCGCACGTAAGTGGGAAAAGGGCTGGGAGATTATATCTTGATTGGAATTATGTATCACCCTCAAAAAATCTCATATGAAAATATCATTATGTTTATTATGGCACATTATATAAGAGAAGATAAATCACCACATCAATAATTTAGTGACACATAAACAAAGCAGGTTAGTTTGAAGAGATGGGGAAAGCATTTAAACCTAAAGATACTTGTAGAAACAACTTTTTACTTAATGTTAATAATACTTCAGTTCGTGAACTATCAAACTGAAGTATTGCTAATATTGAGTCAAAATCTATAGACCTCACAACGGAGGTTTAGCTCAAAAACTGGTGTCATCTAAATTCCCAACAAAACATTCTAAAATTATTTCCATACAAAAATTGTTTCTCGAGTTTTATAGACACATTTTATGTTATTCCAGTACGTACTTGTACATATATAGAGCAGGGCGTGCTCTCTGTTCCGCGCAAACGTGAAATAATTCATTAGGTTGTTGTTTGTTTGGTATTTGCTCGGCTTAATTGGATTTTTATAGGGTTGCGGGGCGAGTTCCAACTTTTTTGTTTGTACGAAGGTTTTTTCTTTTATTATATATGTTTTTTTTTAATCATAAGCAATTT
Organism: Papilio glaucus; assembly: GCA_000931545.1. Taxonomy (NCBI): domain Eukaryota; kingdom Metazoa; phylum Arthropoda; class Insecta; order Lepidoptera; family Papilionidae; genus Papilio; species Papilio glaucus. The sequence continues at coordinate 38,307 of JWHW01003683.1, forward strand.
AGAGCGTAAACTACTAAATGTATGTCAATAGCTTCGTGCATTTAATTTGGCCTACTGCGTTATTAATCGGATGGCCTATAGTCGGACTGTTATTATTCTTTCTCTATAGGACTAAAATAGATTATTTTGTTAACTATAATATGCCTCTACCTTTTAGGAATTTGTCACATAAAAGCAATTCAATATTTATTAATACAACATCGGCGAGACGACCACTTTTGCTTTTAAGTAACTAGTTGGCTACAATTTTGTTATAAGCTAATTAAAATATTGTTTACAAAGCTTTTTGCGCCAGGTGACGTAGCAAACAGTAAGCAAAGTGTGTGGAAGTGTATTTCAAAATTCATGACGTATTTTCTCCAGTCAACACGAAGCTAAAAATACATATTACTAAAATATTAATCTTTTTGTATATAGTGTCATAAAATGAACCTAGAAAAGGTTAAAAGATTCGCTTGTCGTGGTCTGAACAATTTGTGTAATAACAGTCAAACCGGGAGCAGAGGCGAAACTAAAAACTTAAAATCTATTATTGTCCAGGTTATCTAACGGGTACAGCTTATCACCGGGTAACCACACCTAATATTAATTAATATTGAGAATAGTTCGGTGCTTCGGTGGTTCGGGCATGTTGAAAGGATGAAGGAAGAGAGAATATCGAAACAAATTTATGTAGCAAAAGTGAGTGGCAGTGTTGGTAGGGGA
>JWHW01003683.1:45744-62643 GCA_000931545.1 Papilio glaucus
TTATAAGTCAGACTTTTGCATATCAATTTCAGCATTTGATGTTAAAAACCTATAAAAAGAAAATTATCCGTCAAGATTTTTTAATCGCTACATACACCGTCGAGGACTCCAATGTATATCGATTTAGCCCAATTTATATTCAGCGTTTTCATTAACTTTTTACCAATAAATAGTGAAAATCAGATTGTGACAGACCGAAATTAGTGTACACCAGTAAATTTTTTTCGGATTCGGTTCACTTACAATATACCTAAATATAAAGGTTTAGTTCTGAACTTTCTTAAAATTAAATAAGTGTCTCCGACTTCCACACGCTTTAGTTTTCTTTTTTTAGCCTAAATCATTTTTTTACAAATTAATTCAAAAACTGCGCCCATGTCTGGTGAATAAATCCAGAAAATTATTATTTCCCTCGCACCAGGCTTTCATTTCAAAATCTATCTTAATTCTCATGTTCGATTAGTAACGCTAAAATCAATACGGGTAGATAATATATCTATGATTTGCTAATAAAGGAAAATAACAAACATTATAGATGTTACATCAGCCAGCGATATTACTGGCTTTAATGTCAGCAATTTGACAAAATGGATATCGTCCTGGAGGCAAGGATAACGTTCGTCGTTACAGTAACTCCCTAAATTAGGTTATAATTAAAAAGGTATTGCCACTTTATGGGATTTATTAATGTAATTCGAAGTCTAAATAGCTTAATTAACAGAACGTTGAGAGTTATTTACAGACATTTAAATCTTTAAGTCAATTTGTTTTGCCCAAGGGCCGCTTTTAGCACGACTTTTATAATTTTATTGGGTTTAAAGGTGGTTTACATTTACACTGAGTTTAGTATTATAGTTAAACTAAAATAAATAGTAACTTGGCTAAGAGTATTTTCTTAGCTAAAACTCGGATCAAGCCGGTATCTTGAGTGCTGTAACCTGCCTTTATAGCCTGCCCAAAAGGAACAATTTTTTTTTAGAGAATTAGGGCTTGCTTCAAATAAAAATCTTGTCAAATAATTTATGCTGCGATCTTCAGGGTTGGACTGTAGGCCAGCATCTGCATCCTTATTGGCTAATAATGATGATTTTTTGTAGAAACGAACCTTGCTATCATCCGTATTCTACCCATGCCATTAATCACGATACATTATGGTGCGTAACTACTATATTTCAGAAAGCAAGATATGTGAAACGCACGTAATTCTAAAACATTGAGAGCAACATTATCAGTATTAATTGTGAAGCCAACCCACGACTTAGCAATTTTTCCGTTTTGCCTTTAACTAGCGGGTATGACAAACTCTATTAATGATAAAATAAATAACGAAAAAAACCTTAAATAAGAAGTTTCTTTAATATTTTAAGTTGATTTAATTCAAACAAATTGAATTACTGGAAATGCTGTTTTTTTGTTTTTGTCTCGACGGAAATTTCTTCCACAACTCAAATAAAGTTGGTTCATTTATTAAATTACGCCGCAACGTTTTATTTTTTTCTATCTCCCCTCATCTATTCAGCTCTGCTCATATTTAAGCTGCATTTTATTGCAAACAAGTGGAGTGTCGGATTACGTCGTGCGTTTTAATTTCAGTCCTAAACTACACGATTATACGTTTAATTTAATGACATTCTGAAACAAAACTTTTCTGGATACCTATAATTGAATCCTTTGTTATTTGGCTTGTTTACTAAGATTGACTATTCAATTAAATTTACAGATCCAATTAATAATTAAAAAGAAGTGGATATCAGAACCCACTTTTGCTTTTCTCAAATTGGTCTTTAAATAATTTCCTATGTTTATATAAAAAAGCCTACAGTTTTATTAAACTTTGAAGGGAGAGATACGCTTGTTGAGTCTTTATGTAAAGATAAGTCTCTTACTGAGCTATTAAAAATAAATATTCACATAGTGACAACCGACTTCTCAGAAGATATCGTTTTAAACCAATTAAAGGTTGCGTGGAGAGCGGCCGCATAGAGACGCGACGGGCGGGCGGCGCGACTGCCGAGCGTCGGAACCCCGTCGCTCTAGCCTTCATACATATGTGCCCTATTTAGCTCCGCTCTCAGACTTAGCTTTTTTATTGAACACCATGTCGACAATTATTCTCTTATTTATGAGCTCATTGTTAGACGCTAAAAAGTAGGTATATTAAAGTGCTATTATGTTTTTTTAATTACTCTTTTCTTTAGTTTGAGTGAAATTCCACCAATATAAAGTGTCAGTTAACATAATCTTATTTTAAACTTATTTTGGTTACACGTTTGCGTAATATTATTATTTTATTAATGTACACTTGTAGTTCAGGAATGGCTACAACGACAATTCGTTGGGATGACGCATGGGTAAACTATCCAAAATATCGAGCGACGATTTGATTAAGTTTTGAGCAATTCATTGGGCCGCGGGGCCTTGTGGCGATCATTGGGCAAAGTCTATAGTGGAACTCCGTGGTTAATGACTATGGTCCTCGTTTTTTTCTGTATGAATGTATACGTATACAGATCTAAGCCACATAAGTTTGTTATAACTCGTTATCAGTGGTGCGTGTGCGATATGGGCCTTATCCTAGTAATCAGATTAATTGGTGAGTCAGCGTGCGCCCCATATGGACTCGCGGCCCTGAACTTGTCCGATTATACGAAACAAGCAAAATATTAGTCCTGCCCTCTATTGCGATCTAAATAAACCCTTTCAAGTTGCTCATACTATACTCTTCCCTGCCCTTTTCCTACTCATGTGGGGTCGGCACAGTATGAACGTAGGCCATACTGTGGTTTTGGCTATTTAATTATTAACAGTTGATTATTTATTTTAAGTTTCATATACTATGTGGTTTATTGATTATTTGGATAACTTGACATCCGTATGATCAATAGTTACTTTGGGTCTTATGGATTTTTTAACTTACTTTTTTGCGGAGATTTATTAATGAACTGTAGGTCAACTGAAATTCACTTTTTGCAAGGGCTTAGGCTACCTTAAAAGCTTTAAAAAGGTGATAATAGATAGTGCCTTTCCCTCCAAGGACGGAACCATGCATTCTAGGAAGATACCACCGCAGCCCCATTTTCTGTTCTCAAGCAATATTAAATGCATCTTGTTCTGTTGTCAAGGAGGAAAGAATGGAATAGTCGATGCGCCCGCCATGATATACAACATACAAAATTAAACTTGATTTTTGTATAAAACCGTTAAACTACAAATTTATATAGTGATACCCGCAGTTAGAGAATACAAACTTCGATCAAAAATACAATATATTAAAAGGCGACGGACTTAAATACGGCAAGTAAAATAAGAGCACAAATAAAAGTGTGGTCTTATTTGAGTTTAGCACGTCCACCCACAGCCAACGTGCAGTTGTAAAACACACCAACGTGTCACGGATCTTTTGTGACTATTACAATTTTTAGCCTTAAAGGTATTGGCAAAGAGTTTAATATAAAAAAATTTAATTACAGCGCCCACTGTGTGCTGTAATTAAATTTTCCGTCTTTCATGCTCACGTCTTTATCGCGGAGCCACACAGGTCTATGTTAATTACGTATTATATAACAAATAGGAATCAGGTTGGTTATTACAAAATGTTTTTGTATGTCCGTAGACGTCTTAATAGTTGGAAAGCATAGTAATTTGAAGCTATTTCCTTGCCCTGTTTTTGTATGAGGCGCTGAATGTAGTGTATTTTTATCGAATAATACAAATAATTAAGTTCAGATAACGATGCATTGTGTAAGTGATTGACGAATATTAGAAAATCTATTCTTAATTCATGGATGAGAATCGATCATGCAATGTGATGGATTATGGTCTCGTTCCTAGTTTAATAGTCACAGATTAATCATGAACCGTCAATGGTTATCTAACAGACAGCAGACACATATGTCGATTAATGCTATGTTATTACAAGGATACGTTCTACTAAAAACAAACTATAAAATGTCAAAGATGTTGGCATCATTCAAATACTTAATAAGATAAAAGGGTAAAGGAATCACTGTTTTCTGAAGAATCATCCGCTTTAACATTTTGGGTGTCCTTAGGGGTTACGATTTCTGGCTTGTAAGAAAAGAGTAGTAGTAGGATATTGATGATGCAGTTGGTGGACGTAAGCTTGAAGAAGCGTTGTGATTCGATAAAGGTGGGGGATTTACTGTAATGATCGTATAGAAAATAAATCAATTACAGAATACCATTTTGAATATTTTTTCTGTGAAGAGTTAAGATAATTTACCCTCCCAAAAAATTATTGTATTACATAAAATTTTGCGTACAAATTGTATCGTTTCGATCCTAAATTTCTTCGAAACTTCTTATTTAGTTTGCGCTCTTTTGCAATAGTCCTAAAAGGTTTACCTACGGTTTTCTTTTATAGCTACAGTAATGACCGGTTTCAAGAATTTGTTTTTAATACCTAAAGCATCCTTCTCAGAATTGTATTCACGTTTGTTATTTTTAAGACCTCCCTCGGGTGCGAGAGAAATTTTACTGCCGACCTTGATTTAGAACGGAATTACACTTGGATCAATTCAGCCGTTGCGATTGGATTAAGTAATGGACTAACAAGTAATACTCTCTCGTTGCCTTAACCTTATTTGTATAAGCTATTGCTTGCTATGTCAGACAAATACGCACACCATCAAAATAAATCAAAGTCTAGTTAAATACCAGTTGTTGAAGCTGAAACACATCAAGGATAATGAGCTGGTTTACGATAGACAAAATGTCCTGCGACCCTACGATTTACTGTAGATAATCGCACTGGCATGACAGAAATGGTAACTCCATTTCAATCTGTGTGACCATTTTTAGAGGGTAGGCAAACAGTAATACCTAGTCGTTACTAATCCCCAAAATATATCTTCCAACTTCGATACATCGCTGTATCGTTCAACTATCTTTAGTTACAAGAGTACAGTTTCTAAAGTCTAAACATCCTCCATGTTTTGCCTAGCAAGTTTTGGTTTTCACACTTAGCGCAGGAACGAGAGAAGTGCTAAGTGCAAATAACTTGTAGTTCACAAGTGTACGTAAAGTTGAACTGCAGTCGGGGGCGTTAGTTACTCTGTTGGAAATTTGCCAGTGCCTCCTGTGGCAAATTTAAAATACGACTGTGACTGTACAAAGAAAGGGAAACAACTCGCTCCCCTACTTCGGAAAGCCAATTAAATTAAAGCCTACTCGGAAATTTCATTTACGAGACCGATAAAGTATATTTTGATATTTAAATTGGAGCTGAAAGCTGAAAACGTTTGTTCGAACTTATTTTCAATCAGTTTTTATCAGATATCATTTATTGCGGAATGTTTGTAATGAAAATGTAATGTAAAAGAAATATTAAATACATTACGGGCTCCAGTCTACTTCCTTATAACGATCGATTCCCCTTTCAGATCTAACATTTACCCTTCTGCCATTGCCTATATAGATTATACAACTAAGTTTTCCTCTTATTATTATTCTTCTTTTTATGTATTATCCAGGGTATTATACACAGCAGTACAGCTATTATGACCAAAAACAAAACGTTGTTTGAATTTATTAGAAATTCATTTACGCCTAATGGAATATGTTAATTATAAGTTGAACTACATAATTCAAACCGGTATTGTGTTCCTAACAATTTGTGGTATAAGGAGGCTAGGCGCTAGGCCAATAAGTAAAAAAAATATTCATAATATAATTAACGCCCGACGACAGCGCTCTAGTTGGAATGCCGCCAAAAATATCAAACATCGACTGGAATTACCGAAGAAAGATCCAGATATTATGGCAAATTTAATAACAGTTGTAGTTTATTACTGAATGCTATTTTCGGGCAAAATAAAATCTTAATGATTTATTTGCTTTATTGTTTATAAAAAAATGATATTCCTATGCTTTAATCACTATAGTCAATATGTTATTATATATTCGTCAATACATTCATGTTATGAGATAAAGCTATACTATTAGTATTTATACCTAATCTTGTATCAACTAATCGCTAAAGCTCTGTATGTACATAGCTTTGGAAATTTCGTTGGTACGCGCCGTTTGGTTTTAATCTAGAATTCTTGTTGTTAACCTCTACAAATATGTTGTCGAGCAACGGTATGTTTAACGAAAATATTTGAACACGGAATTCGAGTAATATAATGTTTTGTAATATATACTTTACTAATATTCTTTTGGCTCAAATACAAAGTAATTTTAACTTTTGATTGATTGCCATTCACAAGCCAATATCCGAAAAAATGTTGAAAAGTATTGAATTGCAAAGATTCATTACCGGTAACCGTTAAGAATTGGGATAGAGTTCAAAATTAATGTACTGAGACACGAACAGTAGTTTCTATATTCTGACATTTTGAAGGAACGGTATGAACAAGAGCTTCTAAAGCCTAGACTACTAAATCGGTGAAGGGACACATAACAGGGATCATTTAAAAAACCTATGATCTCGTTTTTACGCCCCAGATAGTTTGTGCAGTTTATAAAAGGTTATTCTAATCTTTGTTTTCCAATTTTCAACAAATATTTTACGCCTGTAATAAGAGAGATAAATTAAAATAAAAACGTCTCTTATAGACGTAATTTTAGTCTATTTATATGTCTGACCTTTAAGTACTCCACAATATCTGAAATGGCAATACGTGGGCGAAGTAAATACACTCCATTTCTGTCGCCCACAAATACCAGTAATATCATAGACAAGATCTCGCACGACTTCTTTTATAGCTTCGAAATGGTCAATTTCAATTTCCGTTCAAAAGTTTTCTTATTGGAAGTTATTCTTCTTTCATTAATCGACATTGTTTTAGATAGTCTCTTTATAAGCAGTACCGCATACGGAAGTAAGTAATGTACCCAAGGTCTAATGAGTTTTTGCCTTTCTGTAAATTGAAATTGGAATCGTTTTAATTATAGATTAAAACCATCAAGTTAGAAACATACACACAATTATACTGTCGACATCGGATTATAGATTTTTTCAGGTTTTAAATATGAATATGAAGCTGTCTGTTTTTGCCTGACGATACCGTAGTTGTCTAAGAGTAAATAGATTGTAATTGACAAAAGATTATTTTAACAAGCTTGAATATAATAAAGAATAAAGATGAATTAATAATATTTATACTCAAAGCTGCTCCATTTTGAGCTAGTGACATCATATTTTAATAAAAACATACACACAATTATACTATGATTTCTTGTCGATATCGGATTATAGATTTTTTCAGGTTTTAAATATGGATATGAAGCTGTCTGTTTTTGCCTGACGATACCGTAGTTGTCTAAGAGTAAATAGATTGTAATTGACAAAAGATTATTTTAACAAGCTTGAATATAATAAAGAACTAAGATGAATTAATAATATTTATACTCAAAGCTGCTCCATTTTGAGCTGGTGACATCATATTTTAATCAAATTTACACATCAAGTAATTAAGCAAATTTGTTTAAGAATCGTATTTGTTTTGTTTGTACACTATGTTTGATCGTGTTGATTTATGCGTTATTTAATTATAATTGTTCTCGTTTTGTTGTCAGGTGGAAGAGATACGAGAAATGATAGACAAGATACAGGCGAACGTCGAGGAGGTGAAGAAGAAGCACAGTGCCATTCTGTCAGCACCGCAGTCAGATGAAAGTGAGTCACTAGAATTGTTTTCTCTTTCTTTTTTATCTCCTCCGTGTCTTATTTTCTCTTTCATATGTTGGTTGTCTTTTATTATTCATTGAGGTGGAAAAACAGTTTTTCATTAAGGCTCGATGTCGTGCCTTGCCATGCCTCTTACGGTATCGTCTATTGGAAATAACTTTCCCTTAATCGCTGCAAACATGTTACATAACACAACATAGTTCTACATCAAGTGACTAAAAAAAAGTTCGCTCGTAATGGTGTTGTCGTCATCCAATACCCCGTAGTCGTCGCAAGGCGTGGGCTGGTTCATTGGGACGCTTCACGTTAATTGAAGGGCGGATTTGCCAGACGCGGAGGCGGCAGTCTGGCCGCCTTTCAATTGATACCCCCCGCCTTTTCTACTAGACTGAGCTTTGTATAAATACCTACGGTATTGAAACGCTTTGAGGACGACAATTGTAATTTCTTTTTTTTTAATTGTCTATTCAATTATTGGTTTCTGTTATAAAAAATATTTCAAGTCTTAATAGTCATCATGAAGAAAGACTTTTTAAGGTTTAAGTTAACCGAACTTGCCCATCCAATATCTCCAAACTTTAAAGACAAGTGCTTAAGTAATCGTTTTTCTTGAGAGTTTGTGAAGGCCTCCCTCCTTCTCCACAGTTTTTTTACAGTCCTGTGTTTGAAGATGATAACAAAGAATAGTCCTATAATGTAAAAAAATATCTTAACGTTTTTTAAAATGATAGCAATTCTTTGTATGCTTTAATAAGGTAAATTCTGTTGGTTACCATCAAATTATCACAGATATCTTAGGTTTGACATGACCAAAGATTCACAATTACACATATTCACTTGAAACTACTCATTCGTTACAATTGACAACTATTTTAAACACATATACAGTACTTTACGAATACGTACAAAAGCAAGGCGTTATCGCAATCTTAGTGCAATGTAGTAATTAAATTAAATGAGATATCACACATATCATCATATCAAGTCGTATATGTTTTATGACTAACAAAACGGTGCCGTGAACATCGTAATCGGAGTGGAAATGGCACAAGATCCGCCCATATTATTGTTAAAACATGTAATAGCATTTTCGTTTGTTTTCTCTCGTTGTGCTATATTTGGAATCTTTGCTTGTATTCTATATAACGTTCCCAGTATTGTTATTTGATCGTTATGATTTGGGCATCCAATTATTTTTCTCTCTTGGAAATTCACTCAAGATGAAGAAGAGACGACGGAGGATATGATTTTTCAACTATAAAAATATTCATTGTTAAAACTCACTGGGACTCAACTTTCATTTAGGATGTTGTATTTTTTTATATAGAAGGCGGCAAACGAGCAAAATATTCTTGCACCTGATATTATGTGAACGCTAACCATGAGCATCTGCAACTAGATAATAAGATGCATTGGCTATCTTTATTGGATAGAGAAAGAGACGAACAGAAAATAAGAAATTTTATTTTAATTTTCCTATTCATGCCTCGTCGAATACTCTTCCCCATTCACTATCACTGTACACAAACAATATAATTTTATTAATTATAATTATTTTATCATCATCATCCCAAAGATTAAGTATACTGCTAGCCGCTAGCCACTCCCAAGTTTCGCCACATAAGTGTACTTCCGTAGCTTTTACTTGATCCTATTATTGAAATTCCACAAAGACATTCTTTATAATATTCTTTTATACAACTCCAATATATTTGACTTCTCAACATAAAGATGGGAATGAATCAGAAATGAGAACAGAATGTATGCATAAAACTAGTCTTCGGATTTTAATATTAAATCAAAACCTTGAATATAAAACACACACAAAATGAAAACGTTCTAGGTAGACGTACCTAAATACATAAGCGTTCAGGGTCGAAGGATAAGGGACCGAGGACGACCTCGTAACCGGTCTGTATTACCCGAAACATTGAATGTCGTAAGTTTAGTACTCGTAGTAACAACGCGTGAAAATTGTTGTCACGCGATCTCTGACCGAAAGACCTCCTTGGATTACCAAGTTAAACGAAAATTCGTCTGTACTAACATAGCCAAGTTTAATATGCCACAGTTATTTAATATTCCTAAATAGCTGGCTGATAGCGGCCACGTGTACGACGTGACATCCCACAAGTTTCAAGGTTGCGATAGGGTAAAGTTGCCTAGGAAGCGGTTCTTGTGTCCTAAAGGGTCGCAATTGTATTACAATGAACGTCCTCTTTATGATGACAATACTAAGCTATGAAAAAATAACTGGTCCGTCGCTAAATCATACAGATTTGTGTATTCATAGTCAATATTTTCTTATAAGCGCTTTAGATATAGGTTCTTTTTAGGTATTTGTTTCTGTAACGAGCACGTTGAGTTTGCAACAGGAAACCTTGCAGTTCTTATCGGTCTGACTCATTTGTAAACAACTGATTATCGAGTGTATTGAACATGAACGCTAATATATTAGGAATTTTAATTGTGTCATTAAGCTAATTCCGCTGAATAATCTCTATTAGATTGGACATGTATAATGTGAACTATGTGCTCACATAAAATAATACTCGGGGACTTCAGAAAAGAAATAATCTTCATAACGGGACCGTGGACGATAAAAAATACAAACACCCACCGTGCATTACTAAAAATTATATTTTTCATCTTCTTGTTAGCATTAGATCACATATTGGTAACATAAATCATGGTGAAAATAGATGTAGGGGTGTTTCATCGTGAAAAATGCATTCATACACTCTAATGTTTGTATACCACTCTGGGTCGGAGATGGACAGATTTTGTTTTGTAAAATCCTTTCCTTCAACAAAATCTTCTATCGGATTTTTGTTTTATAAAACATATGTTGTGACAGACGCATAGAACCTACAGACTTTTCTATATATAACTATATTTTCTCATTAAAATATGATTGGTTAAAATTAATTTTACCTCTAAAAACTCGTTTTTATATTTTATAGTAAAGGTCGGGTTGAGTGAAATAAAATCAGTAACCGTGTTTAAAGTTCACATATCGCCCTACTCGGCCCGCTCCATATCGCTTATGAGTATGTTGTATTTAATTTTGTTACGAGGAAACCTTACAAAATATAAAATGTTTCATTTTATTTTTATTACATACGAACAAGTTATATGATTTCAGCTCGTATTACCTCTTTATAAAGCCTACTTTGCTTGAAACGTTTTTAAGAAAATAATTTATTAGCATTTGATTTCCTATATCAAAATAATTCAGTAGGAAGTAATTGAAAATTTTTGCTACAAAATATTATCTGAATCAAAATGTTCGGCTTCTATTGTGATAAAGTTCTTTTCCAATGTATGAAATGACTGAAAATATTTGATTCCACTTTGGCTGATTGATTAACAAAATACTTTTTATTAAATATTTCAGTGGTAGCAGATATGGTTTAGATTCAAGTTTGACATCTCGAGTAAATTAATTTTAAAATTTAATTAATAGTAATAATTAAATATGAGTGTAGACAGATAGCTTACTTCATTGTTGTTATGTTTTTGTTAAATGTACGTGTATAAGTAAACTGCAAAGTTAATTGAAGTAGGTTTCGTATTAGAGCACTAAAACATAAGCACAACACTACAATAAAGTTCGCTTTAAATTTGCAATCACCTCGATGTATCTGCTGTCCTTATAAATTTATGTATAGAGATTACAAACGGTCTGTACCAAACAATATTGTCGTTTTATTTTATAGCGAACATTTCAGCTCGCTTCGTCCGAAGTTTTCAGGGAACGTAAATTGTTTGGAGTCAACTATGTACCCGAGAGCCGCGGAGAATACTGGATGATGCGTGCCAATTAATTATTTCGGCAGTTATGTACGATATACGATTTGTACAACGAACGAATTTAAACGGTTTATTCAGCATTTAAGGTCGAATTTGTAATCCAAAGTTGACTGAGGAAGTACTTGAGGAAGTAATCCCACTGCTCTAAATGGGTTACAATTTTTATTATTATATTAATACTAGTAACCCGCTCCAGCTTCGTTCGGGTACAAAGATAAATAAAAAAATATATAGATACATTATATTTCTGCTATAAAACCTTATAGCAACATATAAGCCTTGCGCCAGTTTCAAACGAATCCCAGATTCCAGACTAATAAATTTTGACTAAAGTATGTTCGCCGCATTGGTGCCAAAAGGGTCGTTCATAAATCACATTTCATTTATTTCGTAGCCAGTTTTGGTTCAACCCTATTTTTATGAAATCCAAATACGAATGAACTAAGACATTTATTAACGCCTTTGGTATGTGTTTTTTTAATTGAAAGTTTATGTGCACTATTTGGCAGGGGAAAATCTTATAGGTTCGCGTGAACAACATGCTCAACATGCGTCAGCAACACGTGTGTGCGTGACAAAATGCTTATTTGAATTTGAAACGGTTCCTGCAGTTTTTTTTCGTTTATTTTTCTTGTATCTAATGTTCAATTTTATTGTTAAGAGACAAGGGTTTATATTTATTTATTCACTTCGAAACACTAAAGTCGTCAGAAGTTAAAGGCCCTACTAGTATTGTAGAAAACGACTTCTGAATCTTTTAGAATGGCGATATCTCTGAAACGGTTATAACTAGAAGAAAAAAATATTGAGGCAATTTTTGTAGACAATGTATGAGCTATATTGTAGTTTCATTAGTTTTACCTATTTTTATGATAAAACTTAACGTTTACCATACCAACACATGTATCAAGCAGCGGTCGGATCGACGGGAACTTTTATTTTATTTGTAACGGTGTACCCAAAATCCGTACGAGTTTTCAGCTCTATTCGAATTACTGCAAACTGCAATGTCTACTTTGCCCGGCCTATTACTAGTTGGGTTTTCCAACTATCTGAACCATTAGTGCTTTTCAAGATTGCTATATGTATACTTCTCTCAGGAAATTTGTAAGGTTTGTCCAATTCGCTATCGAATATGCTAGAACATTTGAATTTTATCCCTTTTTTTAGCCTTTGTTTAAAAGATTAATGGCTTATTCGTACAACAAACAAAAAATAGTCCGAATCGGTTTTTAAACTGGTGGCGAACGATATAATTTGATGTAAAATAATTATTTATTTCAGTTCGTCGTATGCATTGCCATTTGGCAACCATATAAGTGGGTAGGAATTTTCATGTGAATATGAGCCAAATGGTACCATCATTTGGCTCAAAACTTATCTTATGGAAATTTTATGGTTTAAACTTCTTTTATGTAACCAACAAAATTTTCAATTTTGTGAAAATCTTTGTAATGGTGAAGGATTTTCTTTCAGTAGACTTACCCATTACAATTGACACATTCTGCTCATAAAACAAAACTTTGGCAAAATTTAAAGTCTTCTACAAAAAAAACAGGCCTGATGTTGTTAGAGATCTAGTGTTTTTTCCTATAGTTTTGTGCACCTTGTATGTGTTATATTTGTAATATGGTTTATTGTAACGGCAAATTTCTGAATCTATGGAAGTCGAAGGCTACTGAAATTTGCAGTAATTTCAGTAACCTTCATAATATAATATCTTAAACTTACGGCCGCAGAGATTTTGTTGTCTGCCACTTAACACACATAATATCACTTAGCTCCGATATATGTATGTGCCTCTCGCTTGTCTTGCCGGTTTAAAATAATAATACTCATAATAAACCAGGAGCAGAACATGATAAAAATACGTAATGAAAATTTATTTCGGTTTGCCTTCCCTTTTTGTACGTAATTCTGGGAATGGAACGAGTTTAAGTATCGCGTTGATTTTGTTTCTTTTGTCGACCTCATTCTATCTGCCATTGTGTGTTTTCGAAGAGTTCGCTGCATTGTTTTAAAAAGATTATTCGATGGCTTGTACTCGTTTTAAAATCGTAATTTAATGTAGTGTATTCAGAAAGTCGAATGGATTAAATAGCGATTATCGAATTTGTTTGATTTTCACTACATGGTGCGGATTTCTCAATATGAATTTACAATATCAACCTTCTGCTTTCTATGTGAATTCATTACGTAAGGTATGAATAGCTTACGTGGATTTGATTAGTGCAAAGCCGGAAAGAGTGGTGTGATAGGGAAGAGACCTATGTCTAGTAGAGGTACTGGCTGTTATAATAAATATGAAATTTTTAAGGTCTTATGTAAAGAAAGGACACAAATGTTCTCGTTTCTACAATGCATTTTTGATTAAATTTTGTAAATATTGTATTTATTCATGTAATACTGATAATAATCTTTGAATATAGTTAATGACGCAAGATTACTATCTCCATTTACCTAGACAGATATACCCTGCATTGTCCTTATTTTTTGTATATGTTTCGTTATTTTAAATTCATGGAACTCTCAAACATTTAATTACAATTACCCACCACCCTTATTTTCGTCTTGTCGCATTTCAAGAAAATAATTCCACATTTTATGCGGTAATGCAGAGAGTAGTTAAAAGGGGTACGTTACTTTGCATGGCATATGTGGGCTAGACTCGAATTGTCATCTTAAATGGGTCAGCGCTTGCATGACTAACGATGGCACATTGTGCTGTGCCGAGACAGCTCAACTTGTACTATGTGAAATATGTAATAACTTAGAAACTTATTTGTTCCGTCTTGTATTATTCGTAATTTTCAACTCACAATAGAATTCTTCGTTCCGTAATCTATTCTTCAATATTATCTATACTAATATCATAAACACAAATGATTTGATTGTTCGTTTGTGCCGGATAAACTCAAAAATTGTTTCACCGATAGAAACCTCTTTTCGGTCTTAAAAAGCTGTTTGTCTATCTATGTGTTTTTATTTGCCTACTATGTATCCAAGCGAAGCCGAGGCGGTTTGCATTATAAAATTGTAATCCTAAACGACTTTATTGGTAGCTCCTTCATACTATAAGCAAAATCGACCACGTTATAAGTAATGGTTGAAATAAAATTATTCAACAGTTTTTTTTTTATTTATGATATACAAAGCAATTTTATTTGCCTTTATATTATAAGAGGAAATGTGGTTGCAGAGCTTACTATATACTAGGTACATTGAACAACTAGTGACATAGACAGACGTCCGGAAACTTTTTTATATAATATTTTTGCTAAGTTTTAAAAACATCCCGTTTTAACTGAAACGTGCCCGTAGGCTACGTAATGAATTCATGTTTTCCCGCATAAAAATTTATAAGTCGTCTTCCCTGAGGCGCAGTTTAAGCGGGCTATTTAACTTTTGTCCAATACATTACTGTGGCGTAGCTTTGCTCAGTAAAAATAACTTGCCCTTTCGCGCCGTAAACAACTCACCCGAGGCTTATTCGCAATGCCGGCGCTTGGGCCTTGTTATCTAATCACTACGCATACATCGTGAATAGAATTTATTCCTATTATAAAAGTAAAACATTTAGTTAATAGACAAACTACAAACTGACCCGGCAAACTTTGTCCCGCCTTCAAATGATGTCCCAATAAAATCGATTTCGAGCGCATTCATTTTTATTTTGCGATAACTCCTAAGATATTCATTTAAATTATATGGTGTAAAGGATTATCATACTGTGCATGAAATGCTTAAGATAGCTGACGTATTTAAGTTGATAAGGATTAATACTGTATCCGTCTAAATGACTTCAATTACCGCATTGTAAGTGAGCATTTTTTGGAAGTTAGAATAGGTATAGTGAGCTGTCCTTAAAATATAAATATGTCATCTCGGACTATTTTGTAGATCTTTTTAAGACATATACAATTCCGTAGTATGTCATTTTGATCAATCTCGTTAGGTTCAGCCTGCGTTTGCAACGAAAGCTCACAAAAATATAGTTCCTACGACATCACATTACAAATCTTTGCTTTTTGTGTACTATTATATTCATGTATAAGACATGTTAACCTTCCTCTTGAATTACTCTGTTTATTAACGAAAACCGCATTAAAATCAGTTGCGTAGTTTCAAAGATATATGCATATACTACACATTGAAATTAGACTACTTATACGGGTTATCACATTTATTTACTGTTTTTGTTTAGTGGCTTCTGGATACCTCTTTCACTGGATGGATCGAAAAACTATTATTAAATACTAGCTGCAAATACCCATTGTTCACAATTGATCTGTTTCTTTTACTTTAATCGCAATTTGTAATGGAAAGTCCTTTATTTTTTAACGCAATCTAGCCTCCAGCTACACCAATAAATTCCCAATAAGCCTCTACCTCTGTAAGGGTGTATACTACATTGGTGGAAATCAGACCCTGTATAAATCACTTTGTCATTTATTTTACTCTCTGCAGTATTATAACGTATGGTGGAGATAATTTCGGTTTTTACATACCATAAAAGTCCCATAAACCGCATTTTAATTATCGTTTTAATCAGTACAAATAACTATTTGATTTTTTGTGATGAAAAATGAAAAAGTTGATTTTTACGCAAGCTTATGTTAGTACAATTAAACAACCTGACACGATTAACTAGTTACAAAATAATTTCATAAAAGTTTATAATAGATAAATGTCTAGCTGTGCCCCCACGGTTTTACCCGCCGTTAAATCAATTTGACTGACGGTAGACCTGCCTAAGCTAAACCCATATTTAATATGATTAATCATACAGATTTGTGTTCTTATTTTTTGTTTTAGAAATATTTATTCATACAAACTTTCATCCTCTAATTTAGACCTTTAGCGGATGAATTTAGAAAAATCGTTTTCTGGTCGCCGACATAATAACAAAAATCCCTGTGCAAATTTTCAAGTCTATTTCAAGGCCCAGTAGTCACGACTGTGCGTTTATATATCAGTCAGACGGTGTCTTCTTTTGTATATATAGAAGATAAAACTGCGTGCAGTACATAGTGTCGTGATGTTTGTGTTTGGTCATCCGTTCTGTGTGTACATACAATGTAAAGTTGTGTCAAAGGCTAGCGAGCAAATAAAAACTTCTGTCACATGTGAATTTGCTTACACTATAAGAGGAAATTAAATCAGACACTCTCAGTTAACACGATAATAGAATAACGTCAATTAACAAAGCAACGGGCCGCACGACCTCTCTGTCAATTGATCAACTGTATAATTGTAATCTTATTTCGTTGCGAAGTTGCTGACTGATGCAACTAGGGCGCAGTTGTTGCCGCTTAATTCATAAACGTGATTAGACGTTAATTTCAAGCTTTTTTAATCATCAATCAAGTATAACCAGCATTTGCAATGTAAGCGCACAAAAATATCTTTTTACATCACATTACAAATCTTTG
>JWHW01003683.1:75554-103309 GCA_000931545.1 Papilio glaucus
TTCTACTTTAGAATTTTGTTGTTATAGGTTGTTTCCCCTTTGGATTTAACAATTTTGTCAGTTTATTTGCCTCTAATAAAAACTTTATTGCTATATTGTTAGCAAACCTTTCCAAATTTGTATTTGATGCTGTTTTTATGAGTGTAGTCGCTTTTAAAATAAGAGTCTTGATTTACTTTGGTACACATTATATTGTCAGAAAACAACAGAACAGAAGAGAACATTACAGATTACTTGATATTGCTCGCGACCGTTCTATCCAGTTCGGTATCTGACAAGCGCATGGCCGATTTTCATTGCTATATTAAAAAGAAAACATTTACTACACCATTCGCCACAGAGGTTTTACATTACTACCTCACTCTAAAGAGGATACTACAGTAAGCGTTAACATTATGAGAAGAATTTCTCACATTGGCTTGAAGTATATAGTTATTCAAGTCTGGTATTCAGACAGATGTAGTGAGCTCCCGATCTATTATAAAAATTATTATGTACTGTCAGTGTACTGTTCAATAATATTCGATGTTTTTATTTTCAGAAACAAAGCACGAATTAGAAGATCTCATGGCCGATATTAAGAAAACTGCCAACAAAGTTAGAGGAAAGTTAAAACGTAAGTGATTTTTTCATTATCGATAACGATCCGCCTTATCGGTGGACGGTCGGCTGAACAAAATTCTCTTAAGCCTACGTAGTACGCCGTTTAAGGGAGCGATATAATACCTTATACATAGTAGACATTGTATAGCTATTTTACATCCATCTCTCCTACAATTTCACTGCTTTCTTGACGATAAATTTAATTTGTAAAGAGCTTACGTTGTTCGCTTTCACAATGTGATCTCGTTTTATAATCGTCTTTTATTCTACTTGGTGTAATAAACCATTATTTCATAAAGACTTTTAAGATATAAACGGTACAAAAGGTATTCTTGCCTATTCCGGGATCTTTAATGATACTTTATCGTGTATCATTAATAACATTTTGCATTTACTTTATCTTTAAAATATATTTATTCATAATATATGTTTTAAATGACATTATTGAAATTTAATGTACCTTATTGTAAATATGCGCTCACGCCCGTAACCCAGAGGGGTAGGCAGAGATCATGGATTTCCATTTGGCGCGATCCTGGCACACCTCTCTCGCTTCTTCTACATTCATACATCTACGCATACATGCTCGTCAGTTATGGGTGCTCCTTATATCGCCCTTTTTTAATTTTACTTTTTTTTTTCTTATTGTACCTTTAACGCCTATTTGTGTGAAATTGCTGGATTAAGGCGTCCTCCTATCTTGTCCTGTACATCTATAAATCGTCTTAATTAAAATATGATCCTGACTTAATCTTTAGTAATTCGTTTTACAAATCAATTACCATAAACAATCCACAGACATAGAGCAGAACATCGAGCAAGAGGAGCACTCGAACAAATCTTCAGCCGATCTGAGGATAAGAAAGACGCAGCACTCGACGTTGTCGCGCAAGTTCGTCGAGGTGATGACGGAGTACAACCGCACGCAGACCGACTACCGAGACCGGTGCAAGAACCGGATACTGCGCCAGCTCGAAATCACCGGCCGCGCTACCACTGATGACGAGCTCGAGGCCATGCTCGAGCAGGACAACCCCGCCGTATTCACGCAAGGCGTACGTATCCCCACCTTTGTACATATGGTTGTATACTTTTTAGTTGTATGTGCTTTATTTAACCTCAATGTTGATAAAGCTAATACCTTCAACTCAAATTGTTCTCAGTGAGACAACCTGTAGGAAACGTTAGTGTTTATTTATATATTTTATAGGATCTTATCACATTTTATCTTGCTACCTTTTCTGTAGGAGAGAATGTATAAGGAAAAGGAGTAAGAGTGAGAGGTTTTAGGGCTCGCATCACCCCACTCATCATACGAAACTGTGTAGTGTGAATACCTCCAGTTCCCAGTGGGGCCGGCGGTGATACTAACTTAACTATTGTTTTGGTCGTAGTTTTAGGACGAACCCTTGTTGGAAATTGAACGCTGAGACTGTTACTTATGGCGACGATAAAAAGAGTAACTTACATTGTAAATCTCTAATGTATGGAAATCTTTAATTATGCACAAATATTCAATGATACACCTGTCTCCTAAAATAGTCAATCCACTGACGGCATGATAAATATCATGGATGTGTGAGTATATCACACCTCTTACGTACCTTGCCGACGTCAGTTCTTGGGATCGATTTTGTTGTTTTTACTTTCTAATGAAGTAGGCTGATATTTATAGTTTACCACAAGACAATGCCCGCGTAACATTGAATAAAATAAAATAGATATAACAATTGCAAAGGAAATATGTACTACTTTGTCAAGCATAAGGTGTCTAAATCATTCACGAGATTTTAAAGGGTTCTAACAAACGCTATAAAAATTCACGCATGCTAAAAAAAGGTTGATAGGGAGTAGTATGTTTAAACATAAACTTTTTGGTTTAAAGGCAGTTTCATGATGATGTATAGTTTTATAATGCTATTATATTACGTTTTCAAATACGTGTTTGGTTATTTTATTTGATATTCACTCGTTAACATATAAATAATCCTGTTAAAGTTTTAAGAACCTCATAAAGATATGTCTAATGCATTATGAATTTCTATTCCTGGGCTAAATTAAAAGATGTTTATTTCAATAAGTCATAAATTACATACCACAAAGAGTTGTTGTTGAAACGTTGCCAAATGTTAAAATAAAGTCAATGTTTTATTTGTTTCCGTTACCGCAGCGTACGGTTCGTTAAACAATATCAAAACGTGAAATCGACTTCCCGGAACGGAATGACCTTCCCTCCTTGTGTACTTGTGAACATTTGTACGTTTTCTCAAAATTTCAATATTGCCATTGTTTAACAAGTCATTTAAAACCACTAAAGACGAGTAATTTGTTGTTGAATTTCACGAGTATCTCGTTGGGTCTATAACCAATATTGGGAACGTTGATTTTTCTATACATTTATTCTCAAGTTTAGTATTACTTAGTTTTAATTTATAATAGTGTGCTATAGTTTGACCACAACCGCACCTGTGTCACCGGGTGATGCAATCCAAATATTGTACTCAAAATTTCTCAACAATTAAGTCCTAAATAAAATAGATTCACAAACTTTTTGATATTGTTTGTTTGTTTAATCTGCGTGCGACATATTTTCAATCCAAAATTAACGATAATCTTTGCAAATCTATAATCTATGTCTTTCGATAATTAAAAAAAAAACTTCAAAGTTGAATGGATTTTAATAAAAAATTCTTCGCATATAAAATGTAATACTTTAAACTACACTATGATCACAAGCCTGTATATATGGGGGATGGTCGTAATTATTAATTAATTGTACTGTGTCGTAGCGCCTCCTATTTTTCTCTGACGAAAATCTCCAGCGCACACTAGTAGGCGGTACCGCCCCGGTTGGGAGCATTTGCCATATGTGATACTGTTTTCATATCCAGTCAAATCCAGCACTCACATGAATCGTATATGTTTCTAGATTATAATGGAGACGCAGCAGGCGAAGCAGACGCTAGCGGACATCGAGGCGCGGCACGCGGACATCATCAAGCTGGAGACCTCCATCCGTGAGCTGCACGACATGTTCATGGACATGGCCATGCTCGTCGAGAGTCAGGTCACAACACACTTATATTGTACACACATGACACGCTTGGACATCATCAAGCTGGAGACTAGATATATAATAGCTATGTGCGATTATTAGTAATAGTAAATGAATTAGTCGATTGATCAGTTTATAACAATCGTCTATTAATGATCTAGCATCGACTGTTAATGGCGTGCGGCCGTTACCGAGTACTTTAAGTACTAATTAGTAAATTATAAACAATCAACGAACACGGAGGGTGTTCGTTGATTGTTTATAAGTTCTCAGGCATCGCCCTGTTTTTTATAAGATGTTAAGTGTTCACAGCTTAGAAAACCCTAAAGAAGAACTGGAATTTTGTTGACTGAGAAGGAGAAGGTTAAAGTTTAGTTGTAAAGCTTCTCGAATGTGACCGTATGAACCTGTATGTTCTATAGTCAAATTCCGCATAGCGCCTCGATATTTGTAGAGTACCAATATTCCGCTTTTACTGAGATGTCGCAAAATGTTTAGCACTTAAAGGTATTTGAGGCAAAAAAATGGCGATGGGTTGTATTAATAACAGTAAAGTTAACGAAGCCTCTATGGATACAGGGTGAGATGATCGACCGCATTGAGTATCATGTTGAGCACGCGGTGGACTATGTCCAAACTGCCACACAAGACACAAAGAAGGCCCTAAAGTATCAGAGCAAAGCCCGACGGGTGAGTTACACATTCCAACGTCGGATCATTCGTTGCTAATGCGTTTTTGTTTTGTTTGTCTCTCCCGTCCACGCTCCCGTACGTCCATTTCCCTGTTCCCGTATCATGTTGTGTACGACACATTATTATCATTCCCGTATTTTGTTTACGTTGACGATCCGGTGATTGGTTCACACCATTTTTACGTTAACCATTAATTTAATGACACGTGTGCATCCACGATTTTCGCTTTAAATGTTATCTTACTAACTGTTCATGTCTCTCAAACTAACACTGGATGGTAATGGGCTTCTTACTTTAATATACTGTCTGTGTTTCACTGATTTGACTTTGGTTTTGGTGTGTGCGTAATTTGCCTCTTCTTATTTTGTTCTGTTTTTATGTCTTATCTATGTACGTTGAGCCTAACATGTTATTATGTAACAAAACCTTTAAACTAATGTAACAACAAAAATCTTGTAATTTTACTTTAAAAAATATGTCACATTATGTTATTATAACTTTATAACCCACTTGTACGCCTGTGTGAAAATTACGTTGGGTATTTCGGGAATATTAAACAAACTAAACATACCCGGTAAACGGTCTTAGATGTATTATATTTGCTTAACCGTTTGTTCTAAAACCGTATGAACCAATCGGCGGTATGTATCGTGGTCCCATCCCTCCCAGTGGTCAACCTTAGCGCGAGCAGGGCGAACTGATAGACCGCATTGAGTACCACGTGACGGAGACCACAGACTACGTAGATTCGGGCCACAAGGAACTACAGCAGGCCCACCACTGGGCACAGCAGGCGAGGAAGGTAATACCAAGACACTTGGTCATTATGTTACGGTATAAATTGGTCATTATACCTAATGCCCGAATTAATCACTTTATGCATAATAAATACACCATCTCCTTCCGCTCGAAATAACATATTGTATTACCTTTTATTAAAAAACAAATCTCTAGAGCACACAGATAGTGTAAAGTAACTTTAGATAGGAAAGACTTTGTCTGTAACATCTCTTATATTAAAATGGTAGTCTTTTATAAACATTATGGGAAGGTATCAAATAAACTTCACAAAAAAATCAAGTCATTTTAACACGACTTTTTTATCTTACTAAAACATTCTTGTTTTTATTGAATTGTGCGATAAAAGTGCATGTGTACATATTATAATATGCTATATGCATGGATTGACAACTGATAGCAACCAACGTAACGAGACAACGAAACTACTTCATCTTGTTACAAATATGCGTATACATAAATTGTTAAATTACATAAAATGAAAATTCAACACCATGATGAACGTATAATGGAAAATGTTGAATAAACTGGAAATAAATATATATAATAAATGTTACGGACCAAATATACCTGTAACGGACAAAATGTAAATAGAAACAACAAAAAATAAGGAAAGAGTGTTTTATAAGACGATATCTGGTTTTTGTAGGGTTAGGTAAAATAACTTTGTTCTATATTTACATTCTTTTTGCCAAATTATGTTTCATCGTAGAGAAACTTAAGTTATTATTTTTATTTATACTTAATAAAGATACAGTAGTATATTAAACAGATACTGGGAATAATTAAAAAGTATAATGTACGTTAAATTGTATAGTTGTGTTTTTTTTGTTTCGCCGAAACAACCGAGATTTTATTTACTATTAGAAATTTTCATTAATTGGTTGTCTGTGGCTTTGTCACAAATGCACACGCATATTAATTGTATATATATTTGTGACGTGGCTCTTGTTGTTTGTTGTACTGCGGAATGCTTTGGTTTTGCGGGCAAATTGTATTAATTTATAGCTTCATCTTTCTTATATTTGCAAGTATTATTTCTTAAAAATAAAAAGTAATACAGGACTTGAGACCTGTCCTTATGGGACCTTTAATGTTTTTTTTAAATTGTAAAACTATTCAAATTAAAGCTACTACGTAAAAAAGAAATAATTTAAAATTTCGCCTGAAAAAATCCTATCAAGAAAAATATATTATAACGATAGGACTTTTTTTATCGTAGGCGATTGCCGATATTACTTTTCATGCACATTTTTCTTATGATTTAATTTTGAAATCTGCAAATTACATTCAATAAACTTGTAGTTCGAACCACAGGATATTATCACTGCAGAGATTTTATTTTCTTTTTATTTTTCCTTTTATCATTACAGAAAAAAATCTTCATCATAATATGCCTGTCCGTAACGCTGGTTATATTAATAATTGTACTTGCGGTCGTCCTGTCGTAAACTCCGAAAGAAGAATCTGATTTAGTGACGTCACGCAGCGAGTGTACGATGCAGACGAACTTGGTATCAAATTAACAATGATTACATTTTGCATTGTTTTTTTTTTCGACTGTTGTAATTAAAAAGTCACACGCTGTTTGTGCTGAGTTGCATAACATAACGCAATTTTTTTCAATTGTTATGCTTATTTCTCTGCTCTGTGGACGATTATGTTTTGAGAAATATATGCTCACTCGAGACCGTGATGTTAACGTGGAAACAACTATTACATAATGTAATATGTACGTTACTTTTCCCTGCAGAGATATTTTTATTATAAACATCTTAGATTAATCTTAAAATATCCAAAAGCTAGTTTAATGTACAAAATTGTGGATACACAAGACAATTTGCTTCTCGGTGATTTTACTTTATATTAGTTTATCATAACCAAACATGATTAAAAACAAATCATAAATGAATAACACAAATTATAATTTTTAAATAAACATTAAAATAAAATTACTGAGGAGTTGTTTGTAATTTAATTAAAGTTTATTATCATCCGTACATAATGGAGTTTGATAATAAGTATTTGACACAAATATTTTTAATATGAGGGGAATCAATATTCATTTGTAATGTTTGTTTCCACCGTGTATGGCTTTGTACATTTTATGGTGCATTACCTATTACGAATATGTAACTTATATCAGTTAGGATATAGAAACAAACTATAGTATTGCAGACTACAACTTTTCTTGCAAATCATGTTGGAAACATGTTTTAAATATGGTTCCGAAACATCGGTTATCTAATAAAGGAGTATGTTGCTGTTTTTGCTGTTAGATAACTTATATGTTGCAGCTAATATGTTTGAATTTTCATACTTTTAAATAAATTTCTAAATTCTTCTAACCTTTTTAATATAAAAGATATACTTATAACGTCAGATATTGCAACACCTTATTAGCTGCGACAAATACATAAAAAAGTACCAGTGATTTATTAAAAAATTAAGAAAATTGTTTATAAAGCATAAGCATGCACAAATTTTTATGTATATACCAAGCTTTGAAAAGGTATATTGCAATGAAGACAATATGTATGAATAGATTGTGCTTTAGGTATAAGTCATTATTAATAATTCTGGTGTTACCAGTGCTGTGTATACTACGGAAGATTATTTATATAGTCTGTGTATGTAACTGTTACGGCATGTTTGAAAGTGTCCGGGGAACGTTGAATGTATGTTTCAATTTATTAAATTCATAAGTTGATTCGATCGATGCTATAGTGTCTCATTAGTAATGAAGTTTTATTCAAGCAATTTTAGGATGATCTGGTCTTTAAATTGTAATAACAAGGGTGCTTGGAAGTGAAGGATGACATGAGACATCAATATATAACAATAAGATTTTTTGTGTAGTGTCTGGCACTACGCTCCATCCATACTGAGGCTCTATGGCTGGTTAATACTAACTTGTACGAGGTCTGTGGTGTGTGTTTGTGTGTGTGTGGGCCCAACAGTGAAATAGATATGCTGCAATGTCTTATTAACAATGACTTGTTACTTAATTATACCAAGGTACATTGTTATTGGTTCATTGAATTTTAAACCTATTACTTCTAATCTTATGTTTCTACGCTCATTTTAGGGCACCGAAATTAAAGTACACAAAAATATTATCGCGAATAGCGGGTTATTTAAAAAAAAAACATTACTACTCATGCACAATAACATAACTTGAGTCCAATGACGTCATAGCGTTCTAGTACAGTGTACAAAAACAATACGACTTGAAACGACAACACGAGTTATGAACTCGGTATAACGTTGTCGCTCACTGCAGAAACACTGTATACAGAGAGTTGAGATATAAACATTTCACTAGTCCTATGTTATTGTGAATACGTAGTACAAATATAAGATACGATATTCATTATCTAGCGCAAAGAATAGCTGTTATTATTATATTTAAACTATGTAAGCTTGTCCTAATCGATTGTTACTAATGTGGCGACCAGTATTTGCTTAATTTAAGTTGACAGCACAAAATGATTATTGCTTACTTTTGTTTCTTTTTAATTTATTATGTTAACTATAAACGAATATCTTACATAGTACTTACGTTTTATGTTAACAATAAGTATCTCTTGTTATTCAATTGTTCAATGCTATATCTAGATCTAATAATACAGTATTCATCCAATATCATAACTTAACATATACACACGTGTGTGCATTTATAATGAGCATTTTGTATAAATATAATTATGAACACGTATATATACGTTGCCGTTTCTTTAAATCATTATCTGTGCATGTTAAATTATTTGTTTGAATAATTATTAATTGTTAATGATTATTATTTCATTAAATACATTGTAATGCTTATTCAGGTGACGATAATATTATCGCGAGGCTGTACGGGTTGTTTTTCATTTTTATTCTAATTATCCAATTATTAATAATATATGCGATCAATAAATGGATAATTAGAGAAATAGAATTAATAGTAAAATATCGAAAAATACATTTTTGACCCCCGTATCTTTTACAGCCACGCAACCACTGTAGTGACACTGAACGTTAAGTTTACAACCATCCACAGTCACAATCGTTCTGTGATTTCGAGTTTTGGCTAAAAATATAGGGACCCACACATCCATTTGATATATATGCTAAATATACATCCGTTATTTTAATCATTTAAGTTATTATATCTAAAATACCAACAATAGTGTTGCATACGTTATAATATTAATAGCAGGATGCAAGACAAAAATATATATAAAAACTGTTTTTGTAATTCGTCACGTCATCTGTATAAGCAATAAAACTTCGCACTTATTTATTTAATTAAAAGACTGTGAATTATAATTTAATGCCATTTTCATTATTATTAATTATAACTTAATTGTTAAAACCCGGCTAGAGGTTTTGTATTTTTATTTCAATGAGTAGTGTTAAGTTCTGATTATTTTTTCATACCTTCAGAGTGAAGGAGATAAATTACAAAGTTATTTCTTATATTAATGCGAATGGAATAGAAACAATTGTATTGATTTTATTGCGGTTGATGAGATGCTTAAGATCTTTGTGTCATAGTAGAGATCTACAGATTTTACTGATTAATTTATCTCATGAAGATTCTATACCACAAAATTTAACTCAGTTAAGTAAAATGTGATAAAATCAATAGAATTAGTTTTATTCGAAGTATGAAAGTTGTTTACAATTGTAAAAATTTACTCACAATGTAAATATGTTTAATTTTTTTTTTGAAAGATTACATTTATTTATTTTATTTTATTAATTTTTATTTTACCACCTTACGGCCCGTTAAGGCAAATGACGCACCCACATCCGATGAAAAGAACGAAGCCACATTGCAAATTCCTTTGTCATATTTATCTGTATAATAAAACAGCTAGAGTTAGTTCAACATTAACATATATTACATATTTTTATTCTTACCATGTAGTTTAAAAGGTTTGAATTATAAAACAAAATATCGAGAGATATCGGCGCTAGTTGCCGAGGACGAGTTTAAAACGTACTGTTGCATGGCCACCCGGCAAGCACAGAAGAAGATCATGATCCTAGTATGTCTACTGATACTCGGGCTCATCTTGGTCGGCTACGTGTCCAGTCACTTCACCGGCTGAGGCAGCCAACTCGTACCACCGCCGTATGCTCAAAGGTAACTTTATAACCACGGCGAACTAACTCCATATTACGGTATGGCAAGTTAGCTCGCCGGTATTATTACATCGACTAATATTTTTCGTATTTCCTCCATGCAGAAGAAGATTATGATCATGCTGTGCCTCCTCGTGCTCGGCCTCATTGCGACCGGATACGTCTATAACACGTTCTTCTAAACGGGCCAGGTTTGAGCGTTAACTGCGCATCAATAGAGACCATCAATAGTTAGACATTCTTATACATACCAGTCATAGTAGATGCGGATTACTTTAGGTACCAGTTATCGCTTCCTACATCGAGTCATGGCTCAGTTACGCCACTCATTGTATTAAGGTTCTGCATTGAAACTTATAACCGATGATCGCATGCGCCAAACACAAACCTAACTTACATGATACTATATAAATAATATAATAGTAATTTAATAATAATTATGCCTTTAATAGTATTTTTTAGATTGTAATTATTTATTTATTGTATTGTATATATATAAGCACATTACTGCAATAAATTTTCGTACACTATATTATATTATTTTAAAGAAATTTTTACTAAACTTTACCGTATATATGAATCTTTTAAAATGTCAGGTCTATTGTAAGCCATGAGTAAAAGGACTCGATCTCCTACATTTTGGTTCGTTTATAAAATGTGCAACTATTTATTTATCTCTAGGAGAGAAAGATTAGAGATTACTCGAAAAACAAAATCCCTGCAAATGTTTAAGCAACAACATATGGCAAAAAATTATACCAGTCTTTAATAAAATATCAGTAATTCAATATAGATTACAATATTATTAGTTGATCTACCAGGATTCCACGTATTACGTTGGTCCCATTTAGTTCAGACAAATAATGTTAGCTACCACTGTGACAATCATCACAATTCTTCCGAGATCATTTTAAAATTATTATTCTAATTACATTTTTAGCCAGTTTATTTTTTGTGTGCTTTTTAATTTTTACCTTGCTTGACCTTATGAACTTCAAGGCCTTCCCCCCGTCATAATCCTGTATCCACTACGGGTTTAGTTTTGATGATTTTAATGATAGTCTATGTTAGTCAATATTTATACATATATACATATCACAAACAATATTTTAGCTCACCAACAAAATGGATGCTTTCATATTTCATATGTATCATATGATTATAAAGCTATTTAATACTAATATAGTTTTTAACTTCTGCATGTAAAATATCGAAGTGATGATAAATATATGGAAAATTATTTTACATTTGAAATTTTAATATACAATATTTTACTTTAATTTCTATGAAGACGTCAGAGTTTACCAAATTGACTGACATTCATTCGTTATTTAGTATATGATATTGTGCTAGACATTTTATCTGCTTCGACAGGTTCGCTGAATATAATGCACCGCGTAAGATAAAATTAGCAAAAAAATATTTGGAGAACTCTGATATTTACTATTTATCATTACTTTCGCAATGTGGAAAGGGTCCTGTCCAATTTATACCTTTACTTGTCCTTAAACCGAACAATTAATACTGGGTAACAAAAGGAATCTAGTAATTTTATTTTAAATTTTTATATCCTTATTCAATACCTTAAAATTGGACTCCCCTATTTTTATTACTAAATAGACATTCAGCACCTATCTTTCTATTTCCGCACTCCTATTTTTAAGTTTTTCTTGTATCTTTTCACTCTTATACTATATTTATTCTTATTTATTTTTATATTTAAATATGTACACACTGGTATATATAATTCTATTTATATATCCCATGCGCGAAATTCAATTATAAAAATGCAAAAATAATTAATATTATTTTACCGATTATTAAGACAGGCTAAAATAATAATGATTGATATATAGATGCATTTATAGTAAATAGCTTCTGCATTGATGCGATGTATATAGGCGCAGTGCTCATATACAGGTTTAACCATACATAATACGTAACGCACCTCTTTTAGAAAACCTTTTAAACTGTAAGCTCCGCAATCGATATTATTCACAATCAAAAAAGAATTACGCCGGTGTTAGCCATTATCTAAGTTTATATCAAAAAAATACTAAATAATACAAGGTCCCCTTAAAATAAATGAACTATAAAATGTCTAGGGCTTACCACAACGCTAGATAGGGAATGTTGCCTTCCAAAGACGCGTACCTTGCGTGTCTGTTGTCTCAAAATAATAGCCGCTAAGGCAGTGCCGTGGGAAATATCGTATTTTACAATCGTACCCAGAAATTTACGTTATAATTGGAAAAAGTTTTTGATTTGTGAATATCTTAATTTAATACAATAATTCAATTACAGTACTTTGCGATCACTTAAGACTCTTTCAAGATGTACAAAAGAAGCCCCGGCTTCGTACGGATAGTAATAACTGTTATCTAGCTAGGAAAACACCCATGACGTGTGGTGGCAGCCTATACGAAGACACATGTTGAAATGTTGTCAACAAACTAACTTGCACCTCCAGTATTTTGTTAAATATATTAATAATTTTAACATTTAAGTATCAATAAAAGTAATGTGGTAAATAATAGAAATGAAAACTATCCAATCTTTAAAGTTGGACCAAATTACACATAGTGACCAGATTTCGGAGTTTATCCTGGACACATGATGTGTAAATGTAAAAGATAAGGTAACGCGAATATTCTGAATTACTAGACAATTTATACCGCACATTAAGTTCCACTGTAAGTATCAAACAGCATGGCTATGATAAAAGAGCTACGATCAGTATGGCAATGGCATGATTATAATATAACAAATTGATTCAGTCGTGATTAATAACATAAATAAAATGTTGTATGTGTATTAACCATAGATTTATATACAATTCTATAGATTTCAAGTCGTGTAATTTAGACGAGACCAAAAACAGAAAATAAGGGTGCGCTATCGTGTGTGTATAATTTTGTACCTGAGTGAGAGGAATCACTAACAAACTTACTATATTAAACTATTTATAATCGGACGTTATAAACTATCAGCAAATTGTGAGAAGATTATAAGATATCCAATTATAAACTAACGAGGTTCGCAATCGGTCGTATATTTCATTGATAACAAGTTGGTATAGAGATTTCTAGTCAAGTATAAAATGGTCTCGTCTACATACAACTAATATAAGGTACCTAAAAATAATAATTTAAAGGCCTTTTCATTGCCAATACACTAATTAATATTAAATCTATGGTGGAAAAATTACAAGATATTCAAGATATACAAGATACAAGGTAGAGAAAGAGAGCTGACAGCTACGTACTTTATTTTTTGTTTTTACAATATGTAGTGATGACAATAAAAAAATATTATTTTAATAAACTAATAATCTTTATCTAGTTGACCTTAATATAAACAGGAACCTAATTTTTTATTTTTATATATTTTTCATGTTATAGAATTATATTAAATGTATCTTGATATTTGAAAAAAGTTTTTTGCGTACACAACAGTTTGTGGGAAATCTTGTAGTTGTCAGCGCTCATAATAAATTTGAGAGTAAATACAACGCATTATCATATAAGATTATATTTCCCTATTGTATTTTCCAGGACAATCAAGCAAAGAAGAATATTTTGCATTCATGTGCCTGCGACCCGTCTGGCCACCAACACACTGAGCCGTGCAAATCATACCATCACAAATGTACTTCATCCTCCATTGATTATAATAAGTTTAAGGTTCTAATTGTATTCAATCACTTTCCTTCGAAAGTTCGATAATTTGCAGTTTTTTTATAGTAAATATCGTTATTACTGGTTTTGTTACGGTGTAATAATAGATCTGATATTTTTATGTACTTATGTTGTGTATTATATTTTGTTAAAAACAAATGTCGTTGTAGCCTGTGATTTTTTTACGATTTCATTAGTTATTTTTTTAACTTACTACATTCCTATGTTAAACTTATTAAATCATGTTCAAATAAAATTAATACATTTTAAATATGTAAGGTTGCATCGACTTTCTAATTCGATTTATTTTTAATTGTAGGTATATTTCTCAATATCATAAATTTGTAGATCATACTTTTCAATATGTTAACAGATATTTAACTATCATATTTACTGTTACCGGCTACAACCATTATATACTCTCGACAGATGTCATACGGTACGCCAACGGAACTAGATATATCTATAGTTAAACATTTCGAGCTACGTGAATTAAGCTACGTGTATCTCATGGTATGATATCGATTAGATACCATCACTGTGATACAGTATAGTGAGTTCAAATAAATAATAAGGCTATACATACACGATGACGTGTCAGTAGGGCTGTCACTTCCCAACAATTTAATCAGTTGTGCGTATACCTTAATCGAGTTAAAAAACTTGCTAAGGTTTTGTTTTCTTTTTTTTATATATTTAATTTAATTTTAATTATAATTAAGTTCCATAAGCTCACATTATTTTTTGTATTACAATATTATTTAAAACACAATGTTGTTTTTTTAAATCATATTGTAATCAGTTTAAACATAAACAATCACATTTGCCTTCGTCGACAGTTTGTTGTGATAGCTTAGTTGTATAACTTGTCTGTTGACTATTCGGCATGGTGACAGTCCTAGATTATAGTTTATTTTATAACTTAAGAAATAATGCCGTGTTTAAATTGATTTATAGTCATACGTACTGCGACAACTAGTGACACGATATATTATCGGCCAAATAGTAACGCAATCGATCGACTATCGGGCAAATAGTAACGTGCGGCCGATCAATTATAGACTAGATTATAAGACCAACTAGTGACGCTCGGCCAACTAGTCACGTGGCCGATCAATCATCCACCATCTAGTGACGCCATTGATCGACTATCGGCTAAGTAGTGACGTGGTCCACTGAATATCGGTCAACTAGTGACGTGGTCAATCGACTGTCGGTCAACTAGTGACGCGGTCAATCGACTATCGGCCAACTAGTGACGCCTTCGGTCGACTACCGGCTTACTAATGACGCCGTCAATGGATATCGGCAAACTAGTAACGTGGTCGATCGATTATCGACTACCTAGTGACGCCGTCGATCGACTATCAGCCAACTAATGAAGTGGTCCATCGAATATCGGTCAACTAGTGAAGTGATTAATCGACTATCGGTCAAATAGTGACGTGGTCAATCAACTATCGGCCAACTAGTGACGCCGTCGATCAGCTATCTGCCAACTAGTGATGTGGCCGATCAATCATCCACCATCTAGTAACGCCATTGATCGACTATCGGCCAAGTAGTGACGTGGTCCACTGAATATCGGTCAACTAGTGACATGGTCAATCGACTGTCGGTCAACTAGTGACGCGGTCAATCGACTATCGGCCAACTAGTGACGCCGTCGATCAGCTATCTGCCAACTAGTGATGTGGCCGATCAATCATCCACCATCTAGTAACGCCATTTATCGACTATCAGCCAACTAATGACGTGGTCTATCGAATATCGGTCAACTAGTGAAGTGATTAATCGACTATCGGTCAAATAGTGACGTGGTCAATCAACTATCGGCCAACTAGTGACGCCGTCGATCAGCTATCTGCCAACTAGTGATGTGGCCGATCAATCATCCACAATCTAGTGACGCCATTGATCGACTATCGGCCAAGTAGTGACGTGGTCCACTGAATATCGGTCAACTAGTGACGTGGTCAAACGCCTATCGGCCAACTAGTGACGCAGTCGATCGATTATCGGCGACCGAATAATCGAGAAAACGATACCGGTGTAGAGATGTGTTGCATGCGAATGTGTGTCGCTTCGCACACGGAGTGGACTCGTAATAGGCTGACAGGTTTGAGATCAGATGACTGGTCATCGAGCTTGATCGAGTGCAAGTCGTGCGCCGCCCTATCATATCACGCTGCGTGACGTCGCCCTAGCAATAATGTTCTATTACAATTTGTAAAATTGTTTTAAACTTTCGAATGTGTGATAGTAGAAGCAGTCGTTGTTTAGTTAACTTTAACATTATTAATAAAATAATTAATTAATCGTTATTGTGAGTGTAACTTTTTAATAAAGTGTAAGAGTTTTCAATGTAATAGTTTAACAGACATGCGAATGTTTCGACGCTTTTTCGCGGTCGGAGTACATACAAATTAATAGAGGGGGAAAAGTACTTATTGAGTTTTAGTTTATTAAATTTTAAGATCTTTGTTGTACAGTAAAACATAATGTAGCCATTTTAGCTAGGGTAAATTTTTTAATAAATTAAAAATACCTTATAACAAATGAACAGCAATACATACATATATTTAGATGTCGGGCAGTGTTTTTGCGTTTGTAATGAATCGTAACCGTAGAGTACACTCGGAAACAAAAGCACCAACATAACTTAGCCTAAAGTTTTCCTAATGTAATATTAATGTTTGGAGGAAATATCGACGTAGTGGACGTGGTCTTAATGTAAACGCGAAAGCTGCGAGCGGCGTCCGGCGAGAACATAACGGCACTAAAAGTGTAATCCCTCGGGAGCGTGCCGTCTCGCTCGCGCCCGGCGATCGCATTATGTAAGGACTTGAAGCAATGTTAATTTTAACATTTATATAGTAATTTGATTTTTATTATTAAGAGTAGGTTTTCATCTAGTCGCCTTCATAACCTAATAGGAATTAGGGTTATTACCTTTTTCTCATTAGCTTCTTTTAGAATGAGATGAGAAGCGTGTCTTTCGCTCGCCAGTCAATTGTGTCCGCGAGCGAACTCCTGGCGCCCCCCCTCCCCCGTCTCCGAACCGGGACGCCTCTCCCTCCTCTCTTCTTGCGTAGGATAAGTTTGCGCCGGCCTCGCGCGAGGCTGGCTCGTCTGGACACCAAATAATGTTAATCGTAGTAATTGGAGTGCGTCAGATGGACACACGTTCGCACAAGCCGCCCGGCGTACGGGCGTAACTCGTTTGTAAAGTAAAGGTTTAGCGTAGACATTGCCCCGGACTCTTAGCTAGCTTCCAAACGGTATTTCCCCGGTTGTCTCGGCCGTCATCCGTTGCTAGAGGTAAGTGCATCGTGTTCAAGCGAGCGGCGAATCGCGCTCATTTACTTATAACAAATCTCATTCTTGTAATCGCATAGATATTTTCATAATCAATAGTGTGCATATTGTTAATGGATTGCTAATTTTGTATATGTACACAATTAGTATAGTTTATATACTTATGTGTCAATTCTTATAGTGTTTTATCACATTAACAGATAATAGCTAATAAGTGTTAAAAGTGAACCGAGGAACGGCGTCGTTGAAGCTTACCTAATCGTCTACGTTCTACATTGTATCGGTCGAACTACTCGTGTATTATCACTCATATTATATTTGAATAGATGAATACCCTCGTACTTTATATAGCTAATGTAACAAATTATCTATTCACGAGTTTATAGTCTAATCCAAGTTGTTAGGTCGGCTGTAACGGAGGAAACTCAATTGATAACCTTTCTGAATTGTTCTCGCTTGTAAATTTATTGGACAACGAACATACAGATAATAATTTTAAGAATTGTTTAATAAACTCATTGGAAACTTAATTAAGCAGGTTCTCACAATATAGCACTTCGATTTCGGCACATTGTTTGGCCACGTCTTTTGTCCTAATACTTTTCTGCTATATGAATAACACTGTCCTAATTAGCTAAATGAGAGCTCTAGTTACCTCTGACTTCTATCACATGAAGACAAGTATTAACAAAATTTTAAAAAATACTTAAGTAATTGAGACTCTCAGACTTATTAAACCTTCTTGTTGAAACTGTAGAGTCGCTAGACTTGAAACGTAGATTTAATGTTAAATTAACAAACGTGCTTTGTTCTCTCTTAATAATCGATGTCGCTTGGCGTTGGATTATATAAAACATTAAAAATGTATTAAAGTTTATAAATTATTTTAAATCATGTTGTTTTTATACATATTTAGTTTAGACAAAAATGTTGAAATAGATATTAGAACTGTTCAGATATGAGTTTCTTGTACGTATGTTTACATATATATAAAATATATTACAAATTGTATTTATAATCATATTCCTTTTTATGATAAATTTTCCTGCATTTTTCTTGTTAAGGTACCTACACTGATACAAAAGCGATACCATTATAACGGTTGAATATTGTACTACGAATTAACAAAGAGGTTCTGGAAACATTGTGAAATTCAAATTAGATTGGTTTTATAGTCATATTCTGTATGTAGGTTATCAATCTGAAATTCTCTCATAATTATAAAATAAACGGTGTTTTCTGCTGTCTTCCCTGACTTTTATTCTTACCTAATTACCTTTTCTTTAAGTTCTCAAAACTCAAGTAAGGCCGGTCGGTTGCCTAAAGAAGTAATGGTTGAATTAAGATCCATTTTACCATCCTTTATGAATAATCAAGGCAATACCAGTTTTTCAAGTTGTGTAGTAAGTAGGTATTTATAGTCTACATTTCTTAAAAAGTTTGGTTATCACTTTTAATCTGAGTCAAACTGGTAGACTACTGTTTTGACTCAGATTAAAAATGACGGTAAAGTGCGATCCTGTAGCATCGTCATGCATGGAAAAACTTTATATGATGGCAATTGGCAATGTTATTCATGTGTAGAGTCTTGCTAATAAAAGTTAATACTGAATAAGCGCGGCAAATAAAATAAAACATTAAGGCAACCCCATTGTAAAAGGTTTCAGCAACAGTCTTCGTTGTCTACGTTTAGTTTGTCGCCAGGCTTTTTCAGTATTACCTTTTACTTTTACCATTAGCCAAAGTTTCTTCAATCAAATTTACTTTTGATTGAAAAAAATTTCATCCAACATTTCATACCGTTTTTTTCATAGAAAAGCACACAAACATTATGGTTTTTAACATTATTTAAAACATTATAGACCTTAGAATACTTTAGTAATTGAAGGTTAATTTAACAGACGACTAAAAATGGTTTTAATTACTATGTGACATAAATAATCCACGATTATAAAAAAATTGTAGAATCTTGTAGGATAATCTGGCAATAATCATTATAGTGACTGACAGTGACATTCAGATTCACTTCCGTTGTGACATTATCATCTTTGTGTACATACATTTTACATTGTAAATAAACAATAAAAAGAAAAGAAATAAACGTAACAAATTTTAATCCAGTTGGTTGGTAGCAGTTTGTAGTTAACGATGAATGCGCCGCCAACATTCGAGTCATTTCTTTTGTATGATGGTGAAAAGAAGTAAGGTTATTTTTAATTTATTTAGAACGCAAATTTAAAATATGGATATTCCGTGTCAGTATTCACATAGAAGAGATAATTAGAATTTACATGACATATTTTATGCAATATACGAATAGAAAATGTATCAATTGCGAATCTAAACCAATACTTTGAAAATATGACATAAGTATTATTGTTATCAATGTATTTGAGATTAATACAATGCCCTGATTATGTTATTTTTCAACTTATTATTGCAGAGTTCAAAAGGAAGAAGATACAAAAGTTACCAATGCAGCTATATTCACTGTAAATAAAGAAGACCACACACTCGGGAACATGATTAGACAGTGAGTAAAAGTATATACTTTTTACATAAGTGTTACAGATTTGAAAAAAATTAACTGTGATCTATCAAAATGTTAGTCTAACATGTCTTTATGCAAGCAAGTATTTAGTTATGTATTTGTGTGGAGGACTGAATACTGTAATATTAATGTTACCAGCAACTTTTAGCTCTTAACTAAGTTATTGAAGATTGGCCTTACAATATGGCAGTAGGATTGTAAGTGATTTTTTTTTATTTCTTTAGTTTACTTTTCATCTTTGAATGTAGATAGCACATACTTCATTGCACAAAGGTAGTCTTATGTCAACTTTGCAGCCAATAGAAAAAGTTAAAAAGAATAAACAACTTAAAAATATTTAAATTATTTGGCTAACTTAATGCTGCTAACACTTGATGAATTTAATATTAAAAGTGCTGCAATTTTTATTTGGTAATATACACAGTATATCATATCTGCTTTTTGTTGCAGTCAACTCCTCAAGGACCCTAAAGTATTGTTTGCTGGTTACAAAGTCCCACATCCACTGGAACATAAATTTGTTTTACGGATCCAAACTACATCTGACTACACTCCACAGGAGGCATTTATGAATGCACTCACTGATCTTACATCAGAACTTTCTCTGTTTGAAGAAAGATTCAAGGTAAAATATCTTCTTAAAATAGTATTCTTTAAAATTTGATTTTTATTCAAAATAATTCCTAAGATGCAATAACTGAATTTACTTAGTATGTCATCAAGAATCACACAAATTTGATTTTTACTGGCCTATTTTTAGTTATAGTGTAGTTCTCTGAATTAATAAATTGACTTCAATGAGAAGTAGTATTTGTTGATTGCCAAGTGTATTTTATCCTGTGTTTATTATTTGTATTTACTCTTGTTTCAGGAAGCAATAAAAGAGAAGAAGGATGGTTTAGATTAAATATTTTTAATTTTAGTCAATAATTTTATAGTTATGAATAAGTAATTAAAGAGTACATGAAATTATGAAGGCTTTTTAATTTCTTCCGTAACCAATTTGACAAAGTGAACTTGACACTTATTATTTTAATTGAATTTTTTAACCAGCATTAGATTACCATGTTATGCATGGCACATTGTTTATCATTTTGTTTTTTCCTTGTTAGACCTACCCTCAGCCCTCCTTATAAGCCCCGAAATGGGGTGTGGTCTTAGTCAATTTTCCTTGAATACACAAGCACAATGTTCAGGTTATAGTTACTGAGACATTTAACCTTGTAAATTAATTTGTAAAACAATTTAATTATCTGGATCACTTGCTAACCTCTGACCTCAGGTAGAATGCTGACAGAATGTAAATGCAGGGCATTGGCAGTGCATACTAAAATAATTGCGAGCAGGTTTGCACATAACTCTAGACAAACAAAGATTACACTCCTCAGAACATATTTTACATCTTTTTACACATGCAGTATTTGGGATAATTGCACGCAAAGGCAGTAGTAGCGCTCTAAGTTTACTGTATAAAGATGATTTCAGGGTGCTGGGGCTTCCTCGATTCTGCGGTGATTGAATCTCATATCGACGGTTTCTATGTCATGATAAAACGATGCGCGTCCTTATCTGCAGGGTAGAATTGCTAAACTGCCTCCTTAGTGTAGCATGTAGATCTTGTACAAGATTAAACGACGATCTGGTCAAGGTTACGGGAGTCCGTTGGGTGAGGGGATCGATCTTAGTCGCGATCCTTGGGCGAGACCTATGTATGTTCATCAGTAAGCGTCTTTTGTCCAATAATTATAACGATACTAATTAAAGACAATTCCAAAAGTTAATCTTACATACTTTTTTATAATTTTACGAACGAAATGTCTAATGTATAAAAATGTCGATATATCGTCCTCTCCATGCCAAAATTAAAAGAGTATCGTTCACAACGTCCATTAAACTGTAACGTGTTTCTTTATTTTTGCTTAGACACATTTATTGTGGTAGAACATTGCAGAGGGATTGTCTTAGTGTGTATTGACTGGTTTTGATTTGCAAGAGTCCGGAAATTGAAGTTAATTTCAACAAGTAAAAAAACGTAGGAACGTTCTTTTTATATGCTATATGTTTTATATGTGGACGCCAATCGCATGCATTACATTAAACTAGTTAAACATTTAAGAAATGAAACGAGACGTCTTTCGTAATAATTTTATTGCTTTTACAAAATTTTCATATCTATATATTGGTGTTAATTTGAATAATAATATGTTGCAAAGATACAATACAGGATAAAACCATGATTGCGATTGGTTGTGTGCTCTTTAAAATAGATTTTCTCGGTATCCATTATATCCAGATAATGCATAAGAGAAGACAACAAATAAAATACAATCACCTGATTTATTTAAAAATAACATGCTAAATTAAAACTTAGATAAAAGATCAATGATCTTATGTACAAACATTCCCTAAGATATCAACTACAAAACAAGTCGTACCTGTAAATGGTAAACAATAATAAATAATACTCGTGCCAAAGAGTAACAAACAACAGACAACGGTAACAATATATCTAACTTTTAATAAATAGGCGTTAAAAAGTTTCCTCTTCATCACAGTTCTCCGTAGCGTGGCCAAACACTGCAACAAACATAATTATTATATTTAGTAAATTTATTTATTTTCGACAATAGTGAAATTTATTTTACAAGGTTAAAAAACTATAGCCATAAACCATGAGCTATTTTAAATTAAAGTCGTTCAACTTCATTAAGTTTCAAACATTTACGATTTCTAGTCAGTTTCGGCTCTCTTGGAATCTATCCTATTGTCTCAAACAATCTCGCATTGATTTTAGTCTCAGATAGGTGAGAAAAAGATCCTAGATAAGCAAAAGCAAAGGATAACGGGATGGGAAGGATTATTCGGGATTCGTCACCTTCACATATGTCGCAGTAGGGGCGGGGCGGCGGCGGGTCGCGAGCGGGCGGCGGAGGCGTAGCCGCCTGGCGCGAGCAGTCCTCCGTGTCGTGCGCGTCGAACACGTCGCAGATGTCGCAGAACAGCCGCGGTGCGCGCGTCTTGCGACCGTTGCTGTCAATATGATTATCTTGTCAATGAGTGCTGCCACTGTTTTAGTCGTACCACAGTAAAAGTTTCGATCGTTGTGAGAGTCTGATGCCAAAACGATCCACTTTTCATAGAAACATTGTCAAAACAGAGAAATTTTTAATGTATATACTAAGCAACAGATATAAGGCACTTACAAAATCGGTGGCTCGCTAGGCACGGTGCTGCCCTCTAGTGCTTGCACTCTCGCCATTAGCTGCTCATTCTTACGCTGCATGTCGACTATTACAGAATTCAAGAAGCTAACTTGACCGTCAATTATTTCTTTTTCTTCTTGTATCCTTTTTAAACAAAAAATAATAAATTAACACAACGTAAGAAAAATCTAAATCGACATAATTGAGTACAAATACGTTTTCTTACTTTGTATTTGCATTATCTCCTTGTCCTAAGGTACCCATAGCATCATTATCATTTTTGTCACGTAAATTTTTCCCCATTGTACTTATTTCTTTCTGTATGATAGCCTTTTCCCTTTCTGCCACTTCCGCTTTTACTTTATAATTCTGTAAATTCAATATAAGATTTAAACATTACATTTACATACTTAGTACTCATTCTGATCTATTCAGAGTATTTCCTTTACCTTTAATTCGTCCTGTAACCTGTTTATCATTTCGTCTTTTTGTTTTAAATCCCTTATTTTATTGCCAACTTCTATTTGCAGATTATTTATTGTCAGTTCGCTTTTCGCCATTGATTCTGCACTAGATTTTCTTATAGCCTGCAACTCAATTGTCAATTTTTCTAGTCTCTCATCCTTATTTACGTCGCTAGTCTGTTGTACAGTTAATAATTCCAATTTTTCTGATAATTCCAAAACTTTCTTCTCGGCGTCAGTAAGTTTGCTTTGAAGTTGATTTTGTTTTTCAAGTTCTTCTTTTAATTTCTCTTTTGAATCATGCAATTGTTTTTCGTAGTCGCTTAACTGAATTTTTAGATCATTACGTTTGCTTCTATTTTCTTTTTTGTATTCATCGAATTGTGTTTGAAGTTGTTTATTTAAGTCTTCGTAATTTAATTTTTGGCCTTCATTGATATTTGTCAATTGTTTTATATCGCTTTCGGATTTCGCCAGCAATTGTTGTAATTCAGTTACTTTCTCATATGTTTTTTGTAGACTATCCAATTGTTTTTCTTTTTCTAAAATCTGGCCTCTTAATGTTTTTGTTTCATTGGTAAGAGATTCTATTTCCGTCTTGTGTTTCTCTTTTAACTGTTCGTGTTCTGACTGCAGTACATTAAAAGTGTGCTGTGTTTCATCGGATTCCGATTTTAAAGCATTTTTGAATTTAGACAATTGACTTTCGTGTTCTTCTAAAGCTTTATCTTTATTTATTATTTTTATTCTAATGTCCGCTATTTCTTGTTCTAACTGTTTAATTTTCTCGGCATCTGCTGTGATTTGGTTGACGTGAGTTTTTATCAAGTCTTCTTTTTTCTCCATTNNNTAACTCTTCATTTACTGTAGCCAATTGGCGATCTTTTTCAGAAATTAGTTCTATATGTGATTTAACGTCGATTTCAAACATTTCTAACTTAAGAGTTAAATCCTTTACATAATTTTCTTTTTCTTCTAGGAGGTCTTTCAATCTTTGTTCTTCCGTTTTACATTTACTTAACTCTTCGCTTACTGTGGACAACTGATCCTGTAAATGAACAATTTGCTTTTCATGCTGAGCAGTTTTGTTATTCATTTGTGTAGTCATGTCATCCAATACTTTTTGTAAAGAATCTTCGTGTTTTCTCGCTTCTTCGAGTTTATTATTTAAGTCATTTTGTGCTTCAGTTAATTGGTCAACCTTCTCCATTAATTTAACTTCAGATGTTTCTCCCTCAGCTTTAAGCATCGACACTTCTTCCTTGTATCTATCGATTTCCATTTCCAACTTTTTACGTATGGAGTCATATTCAATACTTAATTCTTGTTCTTTCGCTCTTAAACCTTCTATTTCTCTTTTAAGAATAGAATTTTCGTCTATTAGCGAATCGTTCTGATTTTCTAGTTCTTTTGTGCGATTACTGATTTCGTGGGCATGCATTTCAAATTCCTTAATTTTACTTTCTTCCGCTTTTCGTTTCTCAGTGTTTTCATTTATCGTATCTAATAATTGGCCACGCTCTAGTGAAAAATCTTCTTGCAGCTTGAATAGTTTCTGCTTTAATTCTTGTTCTACGCGTCCATAATTGTTATTGACTTCTCTATGTTTATCTCTTAATTCTTGAAGCTCTTTTTCTGTTTCTTTTAAATGTTGTGATAGCTTATTGAACTGTTCATTTGAATCTGTTGTCTGGCCCGTAAGGTTCATATATTCATTTTCTATCTTCTCCTTCGTCATCTGCAGTTCTTCACATTTTTCTAAACTACTATTTAATTGGCGTTTTAGTTCTCCTATTTCTAATTCCATAGCTGCCATCTTTTCTTTTAGATTTGTATTAGCCTGAGTCAATTCATCAATAGACTGTTTTAAACGTTCATTTTCTAATTTCAATGCTTTTAATTCATCTATATTAAGTGTAAATTGTGAGTTGAGTGTATCAAGTTCTATTTTACTTTGATCTAAGGCTTGCTTGTGGCTTTCGATTTCTTTCATAAGCTGTTCTATTTTGGAATTGCGGTCGTCAATTTCCTTTCTATGCTCTTCTGCGATTTTGCTGTGTTTAATGTTAAAGTTAGCTGTAGCTTGTTCGTAATCATCTTTAAGTTTTATTATCTCCTTATCTCTTTCATGGAGCGTCTGCTTGTAATCATTGATCAATTTTTCATTAGAATTAGAAGATTCCTTAGACTCAGAGAGCAGTCT
Organism: Papilio glaucus; assembly: GCA_000931545.1. Taxonomy (NCBI): domain Eukaryota; kingdom Metazoa; phylum Arthropoda; class Insecta; order Lepidoptera; family Papilionidae; genus Papilio; species Papilio glaucus. The sequence continues at coordinate 101,256 of JWHW01003683.1, forward strand.
TTCATAATCTTTTGTCTTGGATTGTAGACTTTGTTGCAGTTTTAACATTTCTGCTTTATTTTTTTCATTTTGTTGAGATACGTCATTCAAGAATGTTTCGTATTCATTTATTTTATTTGTTAAGTCTTCTTTAATTCGACTCAATTCTTCTTGTAGACTCTTGCACACGGTATCTTGTTTTTTCTTAGAATCTTCAAATTGTTCTAAATCTAATATTTTAGCGCTTAATTCCATTTTTAATTTTGTGATTTCCTTATTCAGGCTAACTTCATGTTCTTTACTTATTCCCAAAACTGTAAGTGAAAAAAAGTATCATTAGTATAACTGTAATTGCCAACATACCTCTATATTTGTTTATTTCTTCTCTTACCTTTATTTAATTCTAATGTTTTATCATCAAGGACGGCTTGAAGTTGTGTTATTCTAGTGTTGAGATCACTAACTGTTTGGCTATTCTCTTTATTAAGCCTTTCTACGTTCTGTTTCTCAGCATCTAATTTCGATTCCGCTAACTGAAGCTTGGCAGTTAAAACTGAAACTTGTGTTTCGAATTCCGTTTGAGCGATCGCGATTTTAGTTTTAGCTTCATTTAATGCTTTCTCCGATTCTACTTTGACACGAGATAGCTCTTCAGACATGCTCTTGCCCAGGGAGTCTTTTTCATTTTCTTTTTCTTTGAGTAGCGCATATGCTTCATCTAGCAATTTTTGTAGTTCTGATGATAAGGCTGAAATTTTTATTAAATACATAAGATTAATAGATCAAATAGCCAAATTCACTCTTCTTCAAATTGATAAAAATTATTGTTTTGATATACATACTACATATATAATATACTAACTATGAGCCGCAGCTAATTCTTCTTTGTGCTGTTCAGCCATAGCAGCCACTTCCACGGTGCGTTGATCTTCAAGTGCTTTCAGCGCTGCGGCGGTTGTGTCAGCTCTTGCGGACTGCAATGCTATCTCTGCTTCCAGTTCTCTAATATGCTTTTCTCTTGCTGCTTTCTCTTGCTATACATAAAATAAATAATTGAAGTCTACTTATCATTGCCATCTAAAAATAATTTTCGAAAATCTTATAACATCGATTTTACTAATGTTTAAAAATTATCTACATTTAATAAGACAAAGACTAAGGATTTCTTCAAAAAAGTTAAAAAAAAAACGATTTCTAGATAATAAAAAGAATCCAGCGTGAGATTAACTTGTTTTAAAAATAAACAGTAAATCATTTTCATATTTTACTAACCTCCATGGCATCCTTATATCTCTGAAAAAATAAATAATTTTTGTTAATAATAACTATATTTTTATAGATGGAAGGGATATTTTGAAAGATTGTTTGAATATGAAGAGTCATTGGTTTCGCACACGGCAGACAATGATGAAGGAAAGGCGATAGAAAATGTGATAAATTTGAATGAAATTTTGATTGCGATGAAAAGAATGAAATTGGGTAAAGCAGCCGGGTATGACAGGATTTTCCTTGAAATGCTGAGAGCTGGAGAAGGTTTAATTGCAAGCATGGTGTGGGTCATTTTCAATTTATGTTGGAAACATGGCCTTGTACCAGAAGATTGGTGTACAGCTGTCATCGTCCCTCTATACAAGGGTTCGTTCGTTCGCAGCAAGATTGTAAAAACCGAGGACTCCGCCTTCTTAGCATTGTAGGAAAACTTTATCTAGTAGTCTAATCCTAAACAAGATTTGAAGTGAAACTTCTTTATCGGGGTAAAAAAATTTAGTGTAACATTTTTTCGTTACGCGTCACATTTTTCCGTTACGCGCTATCTTTTGGATATAATACAACCACAGCCTGTGAGGCATAGCAAAGGTCGTAATATACTGTTTAAAATTACACCTTAGTTTGGCCTCTTTATAGACGTAAAGAATTATTTAAAGACCCATCTTTTGTTAGCATTCCGATCTTTGACGGTAAAGTAAAAATTTCATACATGATGCTCAACATGCGTCAGCAATATCATGCTTATTTCTTGTATTCAATTTTGAATTTTCTGTAAAGATCCAAAGGTTTATTGTTTGTTGATTACT
>JWHW01003683.1:113122-129644 GCA_000931545.1 Papilio glaucus
CTCGCCGCCGCTACCCGCGCTGACCACGCTCGACCCGCTCGAGTCGCTGCGCCGCGATCGCTCCGACCGCGGCCGCTCGAAACTGAGCACGCTCTCAGAGCATCGCCACGACTTGGACAGCGTCTCGCTCGACCACCGCCTCGCCCTCAGCTCGTTGCACTTCGGCTCCGAACGGAACACGAGGTCGTAGTAGACGCGAGGTTGGGGCAGAGCGATCACGGCGCAGCGATCGCGCTCCACGTGCTTCACGAGCAAGGTCTTGTCGTGCAGCTTGTGCGGCTTGGGCGAGGTGGGGGGCTCGGCCGACCGGGCGCGAGGCTAGCCTACCTGAGCGCCGAGCGACGTGACGCCGAGCCTCACCCCCACGCGCGACGAAGCCACCGAGGTGCCCAGCGACGTCAGAGACTCCCGCGAGTTAGAGCGCCGCAGAGGCGTGCCACGCCCGTTGCTGTGGATCGCGCACGCGCCCGGTTTCCTATTCGACGGCGACTTCGATACCTTCGAAATCGGCGCGAAAAGGCCGAAGCGCGGTGCGCACTCGAAGTACCTGAAAACATTTTGTAATGTTACAGGATTGCGAGTTTGCGTTTAACGTGAGAAAACACAATGTCAAAAAACTCCGGCAACAATGTTTTATGTTTATAACTTTAACCTTCCTTTTTATTTGAAACAAACCTCTTCCCGTCAACCGAACCATCGTTCTTTCCGAGAGGGTCATCGAGTTCTACGCCGCCCCACACGCCTGTCGCAAATTCAGTAACGCCGACATAACGCAAAATCCCAGCTTTACTGCCGCGACTACTGGATACTATGACGCGGTCACCCAGGCGGAGTTCTCCGTTTGCCGTAGTTGAGATCGAAGCATCTGAAATACGCTGAGATTAGTAGGAAAAATAAAACCGATTGTAAAAAAGAAATACAGCTGTTAAGTAACTTACTCATCTTACTGCTGACGATACTGCGTACGCTTCCGTTAGGAGATAGCGTACGCCTGGGCCTGGCGGCGCCTGAAGGAGGTCGTTCGAATACGCTGCCGGCGTCAGAAACCGGCGATGCGTCATGAGGAGCATGGCTCATTAGGGGCGCTCGAGTCAATCGCGTCAATCGAGAGAAAACTCCCCGTTTCTCTGGACATTGAAAATATCGGACTCCCGCAACGGATCCGTCGTTTTTGCCTGAAAATAACGTTTAAGTATCGTAAAAAATAGCATAAAACTTGAACATATTAAGTAGTGGTGATATGCTTACCGATTGGGTCATCAAGAACGATCCCGGCCCAATCTCCAGGCGCGAATTGTGTTTCACCAATGTACGCGATTTGACCAGGCTTAGTGCCGCCTACCCAAACCCGTTCCCCGATTATGAAGCTATCAGTGTCCTCCGTTAACACGACGCTGTGGTCTGAAATATTATACATTGTAATTAGTCGGTTTATTTTTACGACAAATTTCTAGAATCTCCTATTTCGTTTAGCATAGAAATTCTATAGAAAGTGACAGGCAATAAAGAGTTTATAAGATATCTAAATATGGATGTCCTCTTTGCATTCCTTATTCACCGCACATATTTTACTACGTGCACATGACTCGAATACCGTTATATGCAACTTGCAAGGCACATTAAACTGTAATTTACATTCCGGCTTATCCACAATGCACTTTGCTTTATAACTATAGGACTTTCGCTATAGTCACTACTCCAAACAAACTGCATTTGACTTCTAGCAGATGAAACTATTTCTAAATACCATGCTGATAACCAAATCCAAACCTAAAATACCACATGTGCTTAACGTTCGACTGTTACATCCAATGAATTGGCGGCAGCGACCAAAGCGCATGTGTAGGCGATCTACGAGCGTGAGTGACATACAATTATGATAATAGTGATTTATGCAAATATCCAAATCATTTCCATGTGAATGTTTTGTTGGCCTTGGTAAATGGCCATGGAATGTGATTTGAAAAGGGCATAATGTGATGTGAACGTACCTGAGGACCTTCTTAGGCCAGCCTCGCTGAGGCGGCGAGGATGCTTCTCCCAAAGCGCGTCCATCGATGTACCACTGAACGAGCTGCTAGCGGCTACGTACACAAGTGACACACACATACATTAGCCACTACTAACCAGCTCACACCATGCTACTGACAGACTGACACACAAACACATTAACACGAAAATTTTCAAACTAATAATTCTAGAATTAGTATCATTTTTGTCAATTAATTATTCGTGTTATTTCTATTTACAAAACTTACTATATTTTATATTAACTCAAGTAATTTTAAGATTAGATCAGGCAGTTACAAAATTGTAATAACAAAAAAGTATGTCAGACGTAATATAAAAACAATGCCGTTCATTACGGAGGTAGTATTTACCAAACGACTGTAGGTGTAACCACTTCAAACATTTGTCAAACGTCCACAAAACATTTTTTGTCAACTATGAATACCTCGTCATGCATTATTTCATTTTTAATTTTGAAAGTTAACATATGATTTTACTATATAAAATTTTAATGCATTATTTTCAATTTGTGGCTGGTTAGGAATGCCGTTTCCAAGTTCCGTCACCTTACTACGTTTGTAATATCGAGTGAATATGAATGTAGCATGCCTTCACCTATTTGTATCACAAATGACATCGTACAAACTTTAACCTTTTCGTGAACTACTTGACATTAACTATCTTTATCGTGTCCTTTAAATTTCGCGTTGATGTCGTTTGCGATGTGGCGCTTTACAAATGAAACTACTAGATATAAGCGTGATAGACTTACTGGATGCCTTTCTAAAAGTGCGATGCCTATCGGGTAGACTGCTCGACACCTCGTCTTCTTCGGCTTCGATCAAATCTGCTCCACGACGTGCAGAAGCGTGACATAATTGTGAAATGTGTGTTTTAGATACGAGTATGTACAAATTGAAGAAAAGCTATGCAATGAGAACTAAATATTTAGAATCTAATAAGTGCGTGAAATTGACATATAATGTGATCGCAAGAACGTGCTGGCATGCTTTTCTCACATTGCAACGTAAACATTCTATTCATATGACAAAAATGAGACTTACCTGACAAATGTTTTCGCGAATAGTCGTCGCTCGATTTCCTCAGCGTGTCCGTTGAGCTGACGTCTACGACAACAGAAAAACGAAAACACGTAAAGCGATAACTAAAAAAACATGCCGACAAAACATCTTGGAAGTACGGTGAAGATGGCACAAATGTACAAAGAGCAAATTCAATAGAAGTACATAGCACATAATACATGGATAAGGCAGATTGAATATGGAAAGTTCTGGAAAAGTATAGTCGATGTTGAAGAGACTTTAAATTTACTGTCATAGATGTATAAATATTGGCTTGATCTTCGTCAGTTAGTGAAGTTAATAATGTACTAATGCAGCATATAATTATAGAAAACGCTTATTATATTTGTAATTATGAAGAGTATTTAGATTAAGTTGTCAGATAACTTACTAAAGCTAAATATTGGTGAGTGAAACAAGATCGGGCGGTCGGTTCTGAGTCGTGTCCGGCACTGATCGAGTGTGAGCTGATTAATCATCACAACTGCGCAGCGGACTGGCCTTGCGGTGCGCGTGGGCTTACGATTCATAACTCTTATGTAAAACTGAGGCTCATCGCGATCCCTATGACGCCTACATGTCTCACTTGACAATCGACAAAATTGATTACTTACTGTACTATGTGTATGTACTTACTGTAATATTTCATATTGTTTCTGAATGATCTTTGATTGTTTAAATATCGTCGTGTAATCTGACGTTTGGAATTTTGTGGAAATCAAGCTTAAAGGAGTCCATTACATACCAGTGAAACTAATATAATCGTATTAACAATTATAATTCTATATACTTAAGTCACAACATTAGATCATTGTAGTTATGACAATGTTTAAATCCCACACTAATTAGACATCCGTAAACAATGGTACCTACTTCATATTATGTTTTCTTTGGTCCCGTGTAACGCAGTATCCCAATTGATTTTCTATGCGATTATTTAACTAAGATACCAATAATGAAATAATATGTATTCCATCTAATCTGATTTCTTATATGTTTACATTTTTTATCATACATGGACATAATATGTTAGAACGATTAAGGACATGGCAATGCGTGAAAAGTTTATATGGTCAGACATTTCTCAAATATTTCCTGTCGTACGTAATTATTTGTACGACGTCAACTTTAATTGAGGTACTTTGTATAACAAGTAGAATTTTTCACGTTTGTCTGCAAATTGACAGTTTACATTGTGATGTTAAGAGACCGCATGTTTCAACTGAAGAGTTACTACCTCACAATGCGTATGCAAAATAGCTGAATATTTTAAAAGACATTGATTTTGGACAAGGAATTTTTCATTTACGCACTAGTCTATTGAAGGGTACAGTTTTAGTTTAACATTTGTTATTGAAGAATTTATGTATGATTATATGTTCAGGGACGCTTTCATTTTTTTGTTTTTACTTTTTATACACACATGTTAATTTACACATAGACTCGATTGATATAAGAAGTTCCATAATCTACCGAAACACGGGCGTAAAATTAAGGTACTTAAACTCCTGCAAATCGTCTCTGCTGAGTTAGTTCAGCTCAAATACTCAAATAAAATATTATTGCGCCAAAAATTGGAATAACCAAACAATCGAATTATAGTGCATAAATTTAAAAGCACATATAAACGATAGTGTCTATATTTACGCTTATGTACGGTTCACTTAACGTCGATGATGTAATTGGTGTTCAAGTACGAATATTATTTGTTGAATTTATTATCGCTCGAATACGCGAGTAGCGAAAACATCTCAAGCGACTTTTCGGCGGTCAAGTTCAAGTGTACATTGATTACGTTTACAGACAGTTTGGGAAACTTTAAGAAATATTTTATTATTTGCTTTTATTTTACGCTAATATTAACCAGGACTTGACATGACGTTTCTTCTTCAGAAGTATTTAAACAAGTAAATTTATTTCAAACTTTATTATTCTTACTTTTCCTAATTATCTCTTGCATAACCATGCTTTCTTTGGACAATTATACTATAATAGATGTCGTCTTTATGCTTATCGTTAGGTCGTTTATGAACGCATATTGCGCGTCTTAACCCGGATAATACTTGGAGGAGAAAATAAGGTTGATACAAGTTTAAATTATGCATGGGTAGGCATGTTAACCGGGTGCACGAACACATGGCGTTGCCGTAGCACTACAACAGCTCAAGGGAAGTTTCTGTCTCCTTCGGAACCAAAAAAGTTATTTCAATAGTTGGTACTTGTCCACGAATACGAGAATAAGCCTAAATTACATACTTTTGGTAATATTAGTATATTACCAAAGTTCTCGTTAGAGTAGAGTAATTCGTCAATTAAGGGCAATTACTCGGTTCGTTTCCCGTATCATTGAGGCGGGTACTCTGCGATCGATGCAGTCGGCGTCTATTGCAGGAGGCGCAATTTTCTACGGCAATTATACAATTCGCTCGCAATACGGAGAGACGAATTTTCACCTTCTAACAATGCGTGTAATTGTTGATCGTTGTTGAACATTGAACAAGAAAGTGGAACATTGCTTGTATAGGCAAGTTATACACTGCGCTATACTTTTGAAAATCAGTACATATATGATTAATATTTATCAATCAACAGATTTATTCTACAGCTACTTTTCTAATTCGATCACAGTTGTCTATATTTAGAGGATGAGAACAAATGATATAGTTACTTATTAGTTTATCCAGAATACTTTAAGAAAATTATTATTTTTTGTTATATATGTATAAAAGCTTTTTTTAATTTTTGCAATTCAATTGATTGAAAAATTTTTGTAAATTGAAGTAGTTTTTGTAATATTTTTAAAGTTATGTGTATATTCCTTGACCTGTAATTATTTAATTACCAATAAATCTGTATATCTGTATGTCTTTATATTGTACATCGATTTTATTTTAATTAATTTTCTATAGGTAAATGCATTTTTGTGATTGTATGTAGTATATAATTTAGATAGTTTAAGATAAAATACAAAAACTTTTCTAAATAAATTAATAAACGAAGTACGTACGCACAATTTGTTTTTGTAAAATGAATAATCAGTAAGTAACCTTTATGGTCACGAAGAAGTGGTTCAGGAAGAGTATGTGGGCGATCTAGTTCTATAGTCATCTGACTTTGAGCGAAAATACTAGGTGTGACCGAGTTGGCTGTTGCATCACTGCCGCAATCCTAACCAAATATATATACGCCCCGGGGAGCGGGCTCCGGAAAATCGATATTCAAGGCGCGAGAGCTCCTACCTATGATGCCGTAGTCCAGACAGTTTATCGATATTACTTAAAATATTCTTTAGTAATTATATCAACATGATTAATTGATTGCGTATAAAATTCTTGTAAATAGGATGATTCATAAAGGTATGTATGGAAACAGCTCTCAAAGACAAATACAGTGTTATGAGTAAACATTGTGGCGCAATACAATTTCAGAAATTATGTACTTAATTGAGTCATGATTGGGTTATTTTGGACATCGCTAATGTAGCATATGATACAACAGGTGGGCTGTCGTACAAAAGAAATGGCGGCCTAAATGTTATAAGTACTATATCTAGACAAACATTGTCAGGGATATTGCACACGGTACGGTATCTCGGTAGATTTTGAACTAATATGGCTAGTTCGTCACATAAATGTGACAGTGAAAGAGCTTTGACTACATCTACTTGTCTTTTATTTCAAATAGGATGATGAGCCCGTACATACAAAATGTACGTTTGTTATTATAAGTTGCTGCTCTTTTTGCTTCTTGGTTAAATTATTTCTCAAGGTAAATGACATAACGCATAGTCTGAGTTCATACGAAACAAGATTCATCAGTATAAGATCATGACGCTAAGAACTATATTAAACAGATGTGAATTAGTAGTAGATATTAAAATAGTATTATGTCTTTTTAATGGTCCGCGACCTATTATGTTATTAAATCACAAATAGTAAATAGTATTGTGCTTTTTATATAGTAGACGTTCAAGTTCAAAGTTAGTTGCGACTAAAATTTATTATTACCAATATTGTAATTCATTATATATAACCCTATTATTAAACCACCATTTAGCTCTTATCGCGGTCTAAGCTTAAATCTATATTAATATTATAAATGCGTACGTTAGTACATATGTATCGATGTTTATTACTCTTTCACGAAAAAAAGGCTGAAAGGATCTGAATTAAATTTGGCACAGAGATAGATTAAAGTCTGGAATAGCACATATGCTACTTTTTATCCCGGAAAAATGTACAGTTCCCGCGGGTTATTTTATTTTACAGGATCATATCAACGTATATAAAAGACGATATTCTCTATAGATTCCGAAATAGCTACCCGAACGAAGTCGAGGCGGATCACTACCGATTAATAAAATAGCAGCCGCCCTATAGGGCATCGTCCGTGCCTAAGCTAATAGTTTAGGCAAGCGGAACACGTCGCGCCCCGTACGATAATGGTTCATAATTAACCGCGTCCACCACGCTCGGCATGCTAATTGTCCGATCGTATCTGACACCTCATTGAAATAATTAGGCCAAAGCAGCATTGTGCATGGTCAGTGCTGCTATGTATATAAAATTGTTAAGTGATTCCTGCAAATTCGAGTATTTACTTTCATACCCGATAAACTAGTGACAACTAGTCTAAGTTGTTTTTTCGTGGTATATGGCATTATTTTTAAGACCGCGCAATGTGGGTAGGCCTCCCACAAGATGAATTTCCGGTCAATATTGTCAGCGTTCACTGGATGACGTGGGCTCGGGATAGTAGAATTACTCTAAATTAAATCCATTTAAAAAAAAACTTCAACTCGATAATTTCACCTACTGCAAATTTAAACCTATACAGCCTCACTCTACAAAAATCTTTGTATCTTTGTGAAAATATTTTTTCATATCAACTAATTAACTCCTGATGAATATTGAAAAATGGTAAAAGCTTCAAACCTTTCGCTTTGAATATTTAATTAAAATTAAAAAAAAAAACGAATAATGATAGTCAAAGACTCTCATCTTTTTTTTAAAGAAAATGGCAGACAATAAATCTCAAATTTCAGACGAACAAAGAGATATGCGGACTACAGATAATTGAACTGTAACAAACTGAGTGGCAATAGTAACAATGTACATATAAACATAAATAAGTGAAGCCTATCTCTTTTAATACTCTCGTTAACTTGACATCTCGTGCGTCTACCTCGAGTCACTGGGATCCGAATAAGGTCCGGTAAAAAAGTTATAGCGGACGAGATCAGAGATTATGATGCTGTTCTGAGTTTTATAAAGTAATGAATAATGCACGCGGGTAATCGTGTAATACGATCTCATCAATTACACACAAGGTTTATCATTAGGAGATGGCGAATGAGATGGCACGTGTAGAAGGTAACATAAGATGAATTAAATGATTCCTACCCACGCATCTTCTACATTTATATATTTATCGTTTAGATCATTACATCTATTGGCTACAAATAAGCTTGAATCCGAAGCAGTATTCTATTTCTAAGATCCAAAAGAACTATTTTTGTCCATTAATCCTACAAAATAATATACACTGAAAATAATTATTTAGTTTAATATGGTGATGAGTCCTAAGCTAAGGTCAGATTTTACTCAATTTTAAGGTAAATACTTCTGTAATACATCTTTACAACCCATGGAGGGTTTTAAATTTCGTCAATTTTTTATTTTATGCAAAAAGGTGGCAAACGAGCAAGCGGATAATAGACATCCGCAACAAGCAAATCTGTTGCAAATGTCTAACGCCCTCCCCCTTCAATCCTCTTCCCGCTCCCATCCTATCCTTATGAGGAAAGGGTGGGAAGGGGAAGAGGACTGAAATTAGGCCTCAAATTTATTCAGATCTATTTAAATTCTTCATCCCAGAATGTTTTGTAGCAAAATTTGTGATACATATAAATTTTATTTGGAATATTTATTGATGCAGTGTATGGTGCGGGTTTGCGGCGAATAACGGTGTCGGAGGCCGCTTGTGTTTCTCACGCGCGTGATTGTAATCGAAAGGGAACGAAACGCAACCGCTCTAACCTTCGACACCGACCCCAGACCTGCAAATGTTAAGTTCACGTGAACTATTCTAAGCTCTAGTATACTTGTTTATTATCACCGATAAGGAATGTCGACCGATAAAAATAATTTATTGAATAGTTAACTACAACTGGTAATATTAGTACATGATTTATTTATTATTTGGTGTTACTTACATATACCTAATAATATTATAAAAAGAACATTTTGATTGTTTGTTTCCGAATAAACTCAAAAAGTAATGAACCAAATTAAAAAGTTATTTCACCAATAGAAAGTTTTTCAATCAGCGAGTAACCTTGTTTTTTTTTGTATCTTTGTACCCGAGCGAAGCCGGGGCTTGTTGCTAGTATAATATAAACGGCAAACGAGAAGTCACTAGATTTTACGTGATATTTACCGCGAATAAGCAACACCGGTGTCTTTCAGGAAGACGGTGTCTTTAAAGAAAGATTATATGGAAAAAAATAATGTCTGGTTTATAATATAGGAGGTTCAATCATTCGTTCTGTTAAATTTATTCAAAGTTTACTTTATTATTGAGATAGTTTGGTACAAATACATACATGCATAAATATATGTTCGTTCTAAGGAGGGAATGAGACTCAAGAAGTGCAGCGTGACCTCAGCTTAATTTGAGAACCTGGAACACAGTAGGTCAAGCTGCAAGTAAATTTAATTCCAACCTCAACGCCTACGACGTTAACGTCAAATTTAAACTTTAAACATAAGAATTTAATATTAAATATAGGAACCTTTTTTCAAATATATATAAAGGTTATTTCAAATGTTATTTTTTGTATCTTAAAGCTCTCGTTTGTACTAAATGGACACACAACCTATGTAGATAAGCAAATCTCCATAGGTGCGGTAATTATCACTACCATATCTTACGTTTGCAGTTTTACTTTAATTCATAAAACAAGTCACATCTTCGAATCCCGATAACATAGATAAAACATGGCAAAGCAATATCCGGCGTGTTCTTTAACAATCTCCATATCTGATGTTAGCAAACGAGATGAGTCAGTGTTTACTGTTGCACCATACTCGATGACAGGCTCGCGGAGCACGTACTTGTGTATGTGCGAAGGAGCCTCCACATCCAACTGTGTACACAGGCCGCGCGAGACGACGTGACATCAACGAGATTTCTACTGCGTCTTTAATATTAAACATAAGAAAAACGTTTTAAATTTACTAACCACTCGTGAGCGACCTGGTCTCTGGAAAGCTGGTTAGTAATTTCAGTTGAATCTGTTTCGGAATAATTGTAACAGCGATATATTCACGAATGCGCATATACCACGCTAGGTTACACGCTATGTGCGTGGGGCGTAGGTTTTGGTCAAGTTGTCAATGTCCTTTAGGGAAATCGAGCGCTTTTTCTAGTTCTCTCTCGTTCTCTCTCTCTCTCTCTCTCTCTAGGGTCGGTCCCCCATATCTGAGGACCGTGAGCAGTATCAGGGTTGCATCTGGAGCGGATGATCTGCTTCCACCGTTTTCTAGCTATATTAACGTTATAGGGTTAGTTTAGGTCATCGAACATCGAATTTATTATTGTAAGTTAAGTAGAAGTGACAGTAATAGCCTCTTTCAATGAACAAACCCTGACACTTAATATGGTGTGACGGTTCCGTTATCAGACATTAGTAGGTAGATGCTACTGTTTGAAAGTTTAGTTATTAATTGAGCTTAAAACTTTATTATATGTACAACTATTCAAATGGTGACGTGTGGTGGCAAGCAATTTGTCTTCACCAACAGCCGTCACCTTGAACTTGCGAGTGCGTCTCCGGGCGAGACTGACGTAAGTGAGTAGTAAACAAAGCAATTTACACCGCCTGAACACGAACGCCTCCGCGACAAACGCTAGCTTGTGCAAAATCAATTTAACATACACTTAACATCGACTTTAATAATTTTTGACTCAAACAGGTTGCTCAGGTAGTCATCTGTTTGTTTTATTTTTTTTATAGCATACTTTATACGGTTTGGAGGTTTTAAACGTTTGTAAAATCTTTGATATCATTTGATTTAAATAAGATAATTTAATTACGGTGTTTATTGCAAGATTTCTCTTATAAGGCAAAACGATTACAATTTAATAAAACTTTTACAAAAAAATCGCCAAATTTATGGTGCCAAAGTTTCATTGTTTTTACCTAAGGACGGCAAATGTACATAATACTCTCGAACATAGTGTACATAATACTGCTCAGCGGGTGAAATCGCAGGTCTCATCTTGTATGGTATAAAACAATGATAACATAAACGTGTGATTTACACGTACACACAAGATTGTTATGAACAGACAAAATACCTTATCAACACACTAACAACTAGGATTACCGCAAACTTCTTTTGTTTATAATAGTTCTTAGGACACCAAGTAATGACAGAACCAAAAGCAAGTAGTTCAATGGAAACTACTTTTCTACACAGTTCCATTTAGGCAGTGTCAACGCTCGAATAATAGAAATGACCGAATCTTATAAGGCTGTTGACTGAATATGATTATCATAATATTTTCTATTTTATTGTAACTGCCAAATCGTAAATAGTTCAGACATTTAACAACGCCTTTTTCGGAAAGCAAAGCCTTTATGAAACCGTTGTTCGATATAAATAAATAATCTATCGTATCAAAAATATTGATAATTAAAATACCTATAAAGCTTTCTAAAATGTAAATTATAGCGAATTTATTTAAGTTTGGCAACAATTGGATTTGTAATTCACTAAAAATAAGGCAATTTGTCCTTATGTTTGTATTATAATAGACATATCATAGGCAGATAATAGATGTATAATTGTAATCAATATTTATAATCTGTCTCAACTCAGAATAAATATTTAATATTATTTGTACCGAGTTGATTTCTTAATGTATCCTTTTATTAGTTTTGTCTTAGATTATGGACTATTTATATTTGTGATACGCGAATACTGATAAATATTTGCCAAATGTTTAAAATATATTTTTTAAATATTATATACCTTTAACGTAATTTACCTAAAATATATGTATCGATCGTTGGAGTGTCTATGAAACAGTAAAGCGTGGCCAGTAAGGCTACTAATACCGCATATTATGCACACGAATGGACATAATTGCATGATAATGGGGTATGTCGCGTATTTAATAGTACGCGAACGACATCCGTGTATAAAATAGACAACCTCAACTGCACTATGGGCGGGTTAAAGGGAATATTCAATAGAGTCTAGTCTAGACAAGACGGCGCCCCGGTGCCAGAGGCTATAAATAAAGCATGTCTTCGACCTATGTATGCTATTACTGAGCTGGATGTATTGTTAAATGAAGACGCTCTACAGCATTTGGCAAATTTCCAGGTTGATACGAAATTTTAAATAAGAACACGGAGTAAAGGAAATAATAATACTCTTACCTGTGAGTAACGAAGCATAAAAAAGTATTTAGAAAAACCAATATCTACGCTAGTTGTTTAAGAATTGTTAAATTAAAAAAAAAATCATAATATTTATGAGTTATTTTTATGCCCAGTCTTCCTGATATATAATCTTAAACTGAGATTAAATTTGAGTCAATTTTCTCTATTAGAGTGAGCTGAGTTGTAGAGAATATAATTTATAACAGTCTGAAGACCTTTTTGGTTGCCTCCTCCAGGTTACAAACAAATAAAGTTCTTTAATAAAATACACTATCGTTTTGATTATTTATCGAATATTGATTTGAATATAAATATAATAATTAAAAAAAATATTCGATAAATAATTATTTATGCCGATACACGGCAGACGTCCTTCGTATCTTCAGCATTCCGCCATCAATTTAAAACCAAGACAATAATTAATGATTTACATAGCAGTTGTTATCTAACGCGCAGTAACACGGAGTGCTTACTGTTTCCTCGTAATAAAACATACAAAAGAACTGTTTAGTTTAGTTTTTATCGTTACCTTGAAAACTGTACTGGCTGGGTTTTATACAAAAAGTACGATGCTGTAAGTACTGGGACAGCTATTTAATTATTTAAAATTAAATTGTCGACAACTATTTCTTGCATGCAACGTATAAATATATGGCTCCAGTATTAAGTTATTCGACTAGTCGGTTAGTGTGTCGAAATATTATTATAGATATGATAAGGTGTGAAGTAACATAGTGCACTTGAAATAAGCTGTGGTTAAAGTAGATTATGTATTACTTTTTTAGCTAATGTTGGTATCTTTTTATCATGATTATGTCTGTATTGGTACATTTTTGATTAATTACCAGGCTTATGTCGCGTCTCCAGATTTCAATTCCCAGTAATGGGATAACATTTATGAAACTAACAAATGTTTAACTTCCACAGACGCCAGACATGCGTGTATGCGAGGGCTAGATGTTACTAAGGTTAAAACAACTAATTACAATACTGACAATTTATTATTCGCTACTGAACTCTGGTGCTAACTAGAAGATCGTGAAAACAAACCATCAATATACACGTGTATACAACATTTCTAAATTAGCACAGCCATGTTATCCAAAAGTAGTGTTAAACCACATGTAAAATATAACTAGCCTAAAATTGATACCTCGTCATTATAATTTGCAAGTACATATTGTATATTAAAATAAAGTGGGTATTGACACAAAAAAGGACATTAAGTACAAACTTGGTAACGAGTAAACCTGTTTTAGTGGCGCCACATAATGTTGAAAGGCGATTACGAGCTAACGTGCAAAAACGAATACAAGTATGGTCAAAACCACGTTTCTTTAGTGCTGATAATGACTTAAGATTACGTGTGAGATGTGTGACTGTCGTAAAGTGTCTTATCTGGCAGATAAAGCGGTGCTTACCTAGCAAGTCAAAGATTACTATCGTCATGTTTGGTTGGATTAAGGAGGCAACTATGATGAGGTGTTATCGGGCACGAGCGGGTATCAACACGGAGAATTGTTTTCAAAGTAAACAATTGTTAGGTTAGCTACACCTTGAATATGCCATACATTAAAGATCTGCGATGTTCGAGGCATAAATTTATTGAAACTACGAGTCGCGAAATGAAATTGTGTTTCAGCTAGCGATGAAGTAAGAACTTGTCATGCCATAAATAATAACCATAAAAGCACAGATTTGAGTGCCCCGATTAGAAATTTAAGAATCCTGGATAGAATTCTAGACGCCACATACTAATTAAGGATTGCACGATTAATCGTTAAATCCTTGATTAATCTTTCTGGCGCCCATTGGGGAGGGTTGTCATCACTTTTACTTTCTTACATCTATTTGCGGTTAGAATCGCGGTATGTCTAAATAAATAAGTAAACAGATTTATTTTGTAATACGTTAAAAAGTTGAGCGTAAACAGTGCGACGTAAAAATCTATATTTTAATCCCCTGGATAGTAGAGTATTAATGACTGTCGTTCTACAACTGTCGTCTTGTAACGTTTACAAATTGTAAACCTATTACTATTTAATATTAAGCCCCGTCATGCGGGCTAGCCCCCGTCAAAACGTCTCGAGTGTTCGTATCACAAAAAAGCGTATGTAAATGGAAACTGATGATTGATCGCTGAAGCATATTTGGCTTGGTCCGCTACGCTCGGCGAGCGCCGCTGTCACTACAACATATGAAATCGAAACCGGAGCCCAAGGCGTATTGACTGATTTACAAAGAAGACAAAAAAAACGTTACGTATAACAACAAACACTCTTGATTTTAATTGACAAAACGTGATCGTTTCTCTATCATATTTGGGACGTAATAACTTCAGTAAAAATCTGATATAGATCATTCTTTATATACCCCAAGTAGGATTGCAATGTGAGAACTTACCGATACGAGATTTATAATCTTCGCAATACATATTCATTGAAAGCGATTACATAAAAGAGTAAATGACCATAATAATGATTGATTAGCCGCGGCGCACAGCCCTCTTATTGGTAATCCCGACTTCGTATGTATGTGCATAATGACAGGCAATTGATATGACAAAGGTGATACGGGCAATGCATCAAGCAAGACGCGCACGTAAGTTCCCGACACCTGTTCTGCAGTTCTGCCACGGTTGACCGACAACAATGCCGAATCGTGTAATTGAGCAATTCCAACGCAAGTACCACATCTCCGATAAGGATAAGGTGACAGGAAACCGCCAGTTAAGTCATCTTTAACATACGATGGTGGCGGAAGCGAAGCGAGTTCATACGTGAATTTAACGTGTTGTCCTCGCGGCATTTAGGAACAACGAACGTTTTATTTTAGTCTAGTAGTAACTACATTTCCCATTTTAGACATACTACACAGACCTGTTGCAATAACACCTTTCACCAAATCAATTTATTCATTTAAAGGTGTATAAATTTATTTATTGATAACAAAGCAAAATATTATAAATAATAAGATCTCCTTTGTGTAATCCCTAAAAGATTGACACCTCTGTAATCAACCCAATGATATGTTACCTTCTTAGTCTATTGGTATTTCATTTGCTTTAAAAAGCTTAAATAGAGGTGGGGCATAGCGACTTGTACTTCTTGTTGTGCATGTCGTTACTATCTATAGTAATAAATCAATGGCAAAATATATAAAAAATAAAATCAAAATTATAGACAACGAAGAGTTGTCTCAAATAATTTCTAATAAGTAATATTGAAATAGAAAATGTTATGTTTGACCTATGTATTAACGGTGGTACAATCGTGAGAGTATATCCTAAATCCGTATTAACCCTGGCGAGCTGTGACCTTGCTTGTGTTGCCAGTTGGTGATTTTATCGCTGCGTACCGCTTTGAAGGACGCCGGGCAACATTGAATCACAATATGCCTGTGTTAACGAGACTAAACTAGACGTACCTAGAAATAATATGTAACTTAAACGAGCATAATTTATTGCAGTCTGACTACCAAATAACAATGTTATTTTTTGAAAGAAAGCGGTTATTTAAATAGTTATAACTAAAAGTTTAATATTTCTTAGCGAATACGATACATACTTACATTACGATTTTTTGTTTTACTTAATCATTTACATGGGTTGGATACACGGTGGAACTTTCGAGGACGCTAACACCACCATGGTCAAACGATCACACCCAGATACGTGTCGTGCCGTTAAAATTTTTATTCTTTAATGGACTGCTTTCGTTGGTAATGTCGTAATAATTAACAAAATTTTGGTTACATTTTGTGTGTGTGTGTTTCACATAAATTAGCATACCAACTGGTTTTGTAAGATAAGAAGAAGCGAAAACAATACGAAATTTCTTTATCAACAGCCAATAATGTTCGCAGACGGGTCGTTTTTATAAACATAATGCATTTACCTGTTATCGTCTTTTGAAGGTGTAAAGAACAAAAGGAAATCGAAAAAACGTTAAAAACGTTTTTCTTTTATTTAACAGAC
>JWHW01003750.1:0-13443 GCA_000931545.1 Papilio glaucus
TATGTACATAATGCAAGTACATTTGTACTCTAGAAAACTGACTTTTAATGGTGGTGTACAAATAGTGTTGCCAGGTCTAGTGTGTCAAATTACGGAACGAAAGGTGAAAATATTTGGGATTTTGGTTTTCAAATCGGGACAGCTACAATGGCTACAAAAAAAAAAAAACTAGTTAAAAGATCTCACAGAGTGAAAGGTCAATCACGCGATATAATTTATATTTCTGGACATAATATATAATATCCCATAGCTTTATTCCTCACTGTAAAGTCATTTTTTATTTTCAGGTACTTAAATGATTCGCGTCGTGTTGTGAGAGAGAGCTGTGAGGTAGCTCTAGACATGTCAGAGTATGAGAACAGTCCAGAATTCCAGTATGCCAACACCTTGCTAACAGTCAATGCCTAGAATATGATAGAATGAAGAAAAAACAAAAAATATTTTGATATAAAATATGTTTCCTGATACCAGTTGGTTATTTATTTCAGTTAAGTGAAGTATGTTTGGTAAAGAGCCTTTGATATGAAAATTTCATTTTAAAAGTCTGAAATTAATAGAAAAAAAATTTTGTTCTTTCTTTATTCAGACCTTATTTTGGTTAACAAACATAAATATTGAGCAATAGTGATTTAATATACAACACTAATTACTTATTCCACAGCCATGTTACGGCTGTTTTCTTCATTATAAACTCAGGTTGGATCCAATACATTCATGAAAATTGTTTCAGTATTGTAAATAAATATGTACTCATTTTAGTTTTATCTTTATTTTGAGTAAAGATTACTGCCGTACTTTAATTAAATTGCTAAATTATATTCATTGAACAATGAACATACAGATATTCCAGAGTATTATGTTCATTGAATTGCAGCTGATAATTGCTTGTAAAAAGCGCTACCCGTTACTGTCTATTTCTGTCCTCTAGCAGTAGTAAGGTCGCTAAACTAAAAAAAAAAAAAATTTACGTAGATCACTCGAATTTGTGTGTATTTTGAAGATACTTCAGTGAATTATTGCTACACCGCGCCGTCGCGTCATTTGGTACGACTTCCTTGGATATTATACGTTTTAACAGTGCTAGTGCCCGCAACAACAATATCAGTTGCATGAAAGTGTCGGCTCGGTGGAACACCACGATCTCACAAGACAAGCGTGAAGTAGAAGTATTCTGCGTTTCGTCTGATGAGTGAGGCGCCGGAGACCCTCTGGTCCTTCCTCTGGGAAGAAGATGGGAAGGGGAAGAGGATTTGACAGAAAAGGGAATGGATAGGGCAATGTCCTTTTTTCTGTTTATCTCCTTTGTCTATTGGTAAGGTACGAATCTGAAACTTATTAGCTTGTTGCAGGCCTACAGGTAGAGGTCACTTAATATTAGGTGAAACGCTTGCTCGTTTGCCACCTCTACTATAAAAAAAACATTTTTAAGACTTCCAAGCGTAAGTAATTTTGGGTTTGGAAAATCATGGGTTTTGGATTAAACGAAAATATTATTTTAAAAATATATTCTGGATAATTTCATGTGCGCCTTTGAAACGAGGCTTAAATAATTTATAAGGAAGTAACTTAAACTTGGATTTAAACAACATTAAAATCTGCGACAGATATTTACAAAATTAAATAATTATTGTTACGTACATATACATATTGCATTTCTTTACTACGGAATGTAGTAAGCATGTTCATTATTCCTGATTTAAATTAAGTTGCTAACTACTTTCATTAGCGCTCAGGGTTTCGAATATGTGCTTGTACAAGAAGTCAACAGTCTTGCTCCACGCGCCCAGCGTGGAATCGTCTAGCTTCAGAACTTCAATGAACATCTTCACAATAACGTCTTTTAATTCCTGTAGGAATAAATATATATGTACACATTAAATAGAATTAAAGAGTAAGTAGTAGAACATTCGTGCCATTCTTGCACAAAAAAAAATAGTTTTAATTACAAAAGTTATCTATGTTAGTTTAGCGATTGGCTAACTTTTCATCATATTTGGAGATTTCTTACTTAGATTGTGTCAAGTAGACCTTTATTTTTAATTTAATGCCAGTTAATTTGTTTGTTTGTTTTGACTGACATGTCATTGTTTACCTTGAGAACTTAACTATAGTTATACTAAGCTGCCTGAAAGCGACTAATCTAACAGTACGATTCAATCTTTTTAAGTCAGAGGGCGGATTAGAGATAGTGAAGCGGCGTTTCGTCTTATGATTTGAGATGCTTATGCATGATGCACCTTATGCACAATGCACTATCCCTTCCCTGCTCTCTTTTTTCGTTTACCCTCAATTTTAAAGGTTATTGAGATTTACGTAACCCCTATTATCGATACGGATTCTTAGTATGGGTTGCACGCCTAACATCACATCAGTCGCTTACTCTATTGCCTCCAACTAACGTCAAAAAAGTATGTCATATAAATGTATGATTTCTAACAAAACCTTTTGGAGTTGGTATCATAGATAAAAGTGAAAATCTTACGATGAAATTATGTTCTTGAATTTTTCTCTTTCGATGTGACTCCCCCAGTTTATTCATCATGGCTGCGGACACTTCTGGTTGGTGAAGGTTGACGATCGCCTGGTTCAGTGACGCCATCAGATTAATGACGTGCGCCTTGAACTGAAAGTTACCCGCATATTCGTCCTCCCTCAGTTTTGCAACAATTTTGAAGAAATTTTTGGAGTGCGGGTAGGCGCGGAAATATCTGGACAAATGAAATGGATGATTACAAAAACAGTTTTTAAGTAATTTATTGCATAACATATTATCATTAACTTGTTATAAATGCGAAAGTTTGTATCTATGGATGTTTCTTACCCTTTCACGAAAAAACGGCTGAACGGATCTAGATGATATTTGGCACGGAGATAGGTTATAGTATGGAATAGCACGTATACGTATACTATATTCATTTATACTTTTTATACCAGAAACATGTATGGTTCCTGCGAGTTACATTTTTTTGTATTTACAGGTACATACCTAAATATACATATAAAAGGCGATGTGAGTTCCCTATAGATTCCGTAACGGCTACCCGGGCGAAGTCGGGGCGGACCACTAGTTACGTAATAATTTTAACTTTGTAAATGAACTTTGCCTAGTTTTTAAATGAAAATTTTCCACAGATATTTATATACACAGTATCTTATAACATCGTCTTTTTCTAATGACGATATTCATATAATATAATTGTCTTTATCGTCTACTATTACTTATATGACACTAGGACGACTAGTCACGTTAATTATTTTTTGTAGTAGATATTCAAAGGACTAATTAATTAATACTAACAATTAATTAATCGTTCTTTTCCTGGATTACTCAACAACTTTTCTATTTTAATATAGTATAAGTATTATTGTAACGTGTTTGTTAACGACTCCTGTAACTTCGCCTTAATAATTGTATACTGTTCCAACATTACTATGATCAGTCAATTCAATGTCAATAGAAGTGTAATGTGAGCCCCTGGAAAACATGGCAAGTTTTGGCAAGTTGCTCGAGTCAGACCGCACAAGCCACGGCCTACTTGCATGACGTGCAATCGGGTCCTATTCGCCGCGGGAATCGCTCTCGGCGAAACGAATAGTGCAGCTAGCTGCACTATTCGTCTTGAGGCTTCAAGGGCAATGGGAGCAAACTTTACTTAGCGATGACTCCCGTTTTGGTTTAGAACTTGATACTCGAAGATACAGAGGTTCCATCATCTGAGCAAGCGACAGATCCGGGCGGCTCTCGCGGGTCATGGCTTTCTTAACAAACAATTGTTTAACATACGTATAGCTGATAGTCCTTTATGCAGAGCGTGTATGGAGGTGGAGAAAATAGTATCCCACGTCATGTTGCTCTGCTCAGCATTTCCCGTATACAGGGTTAAATATCTCGGCCCACCGAGATCTCTCCCGGAGTTCGCCGGCAACATTAAGGGGTTACTGGGTTTCTTCGGCGAGCTAGGCTGGCTGGAATAATCCTTGTCCCGTCAGCACGCAAAATACGCACTGTGCAGTTGTGGAACATAGCCCCCTCCTACCAACTAACTTGACACACAAAGAGTAAGTATATCGTCGTCCCGGAAATGCGGAACGGCTGAGATCTGTTCAGGAAGTGCTTCCTTAGAAGGCTTCTATATCGTATCCAACGCAAAAAACCTATTTTTTCATTGATAAATATATTTTATGTATAATTATCATTATTCACCTAATAAACCTAACCTATATATTTTACATTGTAACCGTGGGTTTACACTTTCGAAATCATTCACATAAAACATAATTGTCTTCTCAGTTTTTCAGATAGAAAGATAGAGAGAAAGTTTGTATCGCGACACGATTTTACGGTAGTGGAAACCTACGGTAACTTTGTCGTAATACCGGGACTGAAATATTAGTTAACAATTAGCTGACAGTTTAAAATATGACTACTCAGGTTATATACTGACGAAGTTCACAATTGGCCCAAAAACAAATACAAGCTACATAATAAATTTCTTTTGCTTTAGCTGTCACCAAAGTGTTATCAATAGGTATAATTGCTGTTGGTAAGATAAGATAGAAATTAAAACCTTTTGAATAGCTCAGTGCCGCTCGCCGCGGGGTCCTTGTACATGACCATCCAGGACTTCTGCACGGCGTACACCTCTCTTTTCGTTAGATTCGAAAATGGGTTCACTGCGTCTGGGTCACCTCCCCACCAGTAGTAGCTCAACCAACCACCCATTGTGACTCTAGAACAAAGATATGTGTATATACGACACCGGCATAAATCATACAAATACGAGCCGGTCGAGAACTTTCTCCTGATAATAACATATTTATAATACCTATTCAGAGTGCAGTATTATGATTTTGATAACAAAGTGATTGCGACGCATTTGCACTCGTCTTCATATGGGCTCATTCGATTCACCATCAATTGATTTTATAATAACAGTTATTTGATGCGGCATTATTGAAGTGAAAACTTATTTAGTCAGACTATATTTGATAGGGGAAAATCTTATAGGTTCGCGTGAACAAAATGCTTAACATACCTCAGCAACCTGCTTATTTGAATTTGGAACATTTGCGACAAATTTTTTTTCGTTTATTTTTCTTGTATTGAATTTTATTTTTATGAGACAAGGTTTTATATTTGTTGATTATTTATTTAGTATTGAACTAATGCAGCGCCTTCCCACATGTTTTGAGTTTTAATTTCTGTCGGCAGTCCATACGACTGCCTGTTTTTTTTGGCAATTGTATATATACGTATGTACCTGTACCATGGATTTATAGCCGTGTTTCTTAACCTGTTAAGTGAGCTGCACCCCATTGAATCTGAATAGAAGTCTCCGCACCCCATCAATGATCGAAGCGTTTCGATTTTTTACTTTATATTTTTTCGCGAAATTTATTGTTTATTTAGGTACACCCGACATGCATTGCAATGCTACGTAAAGAAAAGTTTTTGTAAGTAGCATATTGTTTATTAAAGTCTCTGCCAAAAAAATACCAAAGCATTGAGTAAAAAGTTTCATTAAAAACCATTACTTTTTATTTTATTTATTACACTTAATTTTATCCACGTGTTCTCAAATAAGTGAAAGCGTGATACAAATAGTTTCATTAAGATCAAAAAAATGTTTTATTTATGTATGTTTTCAGGGCCACAAACATTTTTTTGGCCGTCTATTGAACACTATCTAAAATTTCATCACAATCTGATCAGTGGTTTCGGAACGCATAGAGTGCAAACAAATAAACATCGATTGTTACATATAGATTACAAAACAATGTTATTTTTCTTAACTGTTGTTAAGTGTTCATTATAGTACTTCTGAAGCAAGGCTATTTTTGACAGAGACACTCGTAAGTCTACTTGCATTTAAGCAATTTCTCACTTTAGTTTTTATTAGCTGACCCGGCCAATTTCGTTCCGCCTTAGAATTCATGTTGTGTTGTTCTTACCTTATTAGCAGTATTAATATTGTATTAATTGCTGGATGGGTTGACCCGGCTTGATCCCTTTATTGAAAGCACACTGATCTTGAGCGCAGTGGGTGTCAACAAGGTAGTCGCATTAACCAAACAGTCCCGACATCGGTAGGAGATCCGAGCTTGAATTTATTTTAGCACGCATTGGTTTTTATTTTGCGATAACTCCTAATGCTAAATGTAACTAACATATTTACGTTGTTAAATAATCAATACTGTATTCGTCTAAATGGCTTTCCAATAACCCCATTCTACGTGACAATTTTTTTGAATTTAGAATAGGTGCCGTAAAGAAAATATCTGTAGTGTGTTATTAGCGTAAATATAAGAAAAATCATTACATTTGTTCTAATACCCTTTTCTTAAGCTACCTGCCTATATACGACTGTGTAATTGTTCGTGTTGGGGTCAGATACGATCAATCTAGTTCTTCATATAATACAAAGCATCCTGCATTAAAATTACATAATAAACGTCGATAGTTATTATTTTTTTTTGTAGAAAAAGGCGACGAACGACGAAGCGCTTCACCTGATGTTAAGTGACCGCTACCCATAGACATCCAGCAACAAACAAAAGCAGTTCCAGATGCGTTGCCTACCTGTAATGGACAGTGGAAGGGATAGGCAGGAAAAAGGATATTCTTTTTCCCCATTCATCCCCTTCTCGTCCAATCCTCTTCCAGTTCACATCCTATCCTTATTAGGAAAGGATGGGAAAGGGAAGAGAACTGAAATTGGGCCTCCGGCGCCTCACTCATCAGGCGAAACGCAGAATACTTCTACTTCACTCCTGTTTTCTGTGAGGTCGTGGTATTTCACCGGTCGACCCGGCCCATTCGTGCAGCAGATGTTGTTGCGGGCTCTACCACTGTTGAGTGTGTTTGCAAATTTTCATAATAATCCGTAGAGTCGTCAAGGAGTTAAAGCATAACAAACACACATCGCATTTATAATATTTTCAAGCTTTGATTTCCTTTGTGAAATTAATAAAAGGTATTCGGAATCTTTACTTCGTAATTAGCGTTAATTAAGTAAAAGTAAGAAGTAATGAATCAGTTTAGGTTAACTAGTAGGCGGTAAAAGAAGCCATTAGTATCAAAATTATGTTTGTAAAGACGACAATGGAAAGTTAATAACATTAATCATGTTAGCGTATTGATGTCACCGACTGTTTATTGATTTCGTCAATTTATAATAAGACTAGGCATAGTATAAATTTGAATAATTGAATTTGAATTTGACGTATCATGTAAAACGTAATAAAACAATTTATCTTGGATAAACATCTTTAAAGATATTATTTTTATATATAACTCATGTCCAACCTAATCTATAATTATCTTATTATCAGACACCCATAGGTATTCAATTGTCAAGCGGATCTAAAATAGATTAGATTAATTGTCATGATGAGATGCAGTTTTCGAAGTTTAAAGATATTTTAACTACTACTTTATTCGACAATTAATTCGAAAAGAATAAAATTCATAGTAAATGTAAAAAATATATTTAATTGTTTGTATAAAAGATGGTGTAATTTTCGATTTAAAGATGAATGCGTCCATGTGGACAGTGAACAGCTCTGTAGCTGTTGAAATGTTAGGGCACAAGTCATCACTGAGTATCTACTCATCGCCATCGCCAAATACTATCATATTATCTATTCAAACAATCATTAAGCTAATGAAATAGGTAATATTTAAATATATTTTAATGTGCTAACCGGAGTCAATAGATAAAATAAAGATGGAGAAGTTTAAAACCGCTTGGATATCGTAATCGTTTAGTTTTGACTTAGGGTCACTGCTAAGGGGACTTTTTCACAGATATCTACTATCCATCAAATCCACGCCACCATCGCCGAGAGGCGACGTGATTCATTACTACAGTGTAGAGAGCCGGCGCAAGGGCGCAGCGCAGCACGCCTACTCTCGCCGCAACGAAGTAGCGATGCATCGATACAGTCGGGCGATTGAATATATTACCGAACGACAGTGCATTTCGTCATTTTATAATCGGACTAGGCATATTAAAACTGTTAGCAAATTGTAGCTTTTGATATGATAAGAAAAAATTACTGACAGCTTTTAATAAATCTTATCCGATTAGAAATTGACGAGGTTTACAATTCGGTGAGATTATATGCAGACTCGATGGTCAAACTCTAGTCGCGTGTTACGTGACATCTGCGTGCTTACGAAACGAGTGTCTGCTTAGAAAAGTCGCCATGGATGACCTTCCAAAGGTTTTCGTTTACAAACCCAATAACACGTATAGACTGACAATGACCACATAAATTATTTTTTACGTTTAAACTACATTTTGTAGTTCTCGATCTGTATTCAAAGGGAAGCACCGCAATTAGTTTTTTTATTATAAATACATACTAAGCCTTATTCCATAATAGAGAGAATTATGAGTAATATTAAACAAACCTTTATACGTAGATACATTCTGAATCCTCACTACTGTGTGTCAAGTTAAGTTATAAATAAATTATCGTTTAATAAAAGTATATCAAAAACGTACGTTTATAAGACAATTAACTAATTTTAAACTAATTATTTGAATAACAAAAATATAACTTTAAAATCTGTTTTATGTCAATTTGACGATTACAAGGCACCTTATGATGTTGCTATGGCAAAAAATTAAAAAAAAAAAACTATAATAAAGATAAATGCAGGAACGAAATAATAAGTTTATTCACTACAATTTAATAAAATTATTTTGTTAATAAATACCTACCTGGAAAAAGTAAGTTCAAAGTTTTCTATGCTCGTGGATCAAATTGTTGATATAAAACAAATGGCGCCAAATATGTATAATAAAAATTATACTGTTGTCGATACTTTTTAGTCACATTAAAAAAAATAAAGAAAGTTGTAGAGCACGTGCGCTACGATCCGAGAGATGTTTCGTACTACGATGTCAGCATGTTTTTAAATGCTATTTAACTTCCAATCCTTTACGTCCAGTACGTTTCCTCATTAGAATGACATTGCATGTTATATATGTATGACATAATAGCATATTCGGTAGGTGCGAAAAAAATAGTCGACTCATCTCTTGTTCATTTTATCATGTAATAATTGTATAAAATGTATTTTAACTTGAACGACTACGTATGCTGTTTTGACGGTTTATTCCACTTTGATCACCTGGGTGATATGACCCAGGTGATCAAAGTGGAATAGTAGTATTCCACCTTGATCATCTGAAATTTAAATCACCTGAGTCACGTGACCTGGGTGATCAAAGTGGAATAAAAAAATATTTTTTTTTGTTATATCACCTGGGTGCTGGGCTGACATATTAATTGTAATTTATTTTATCTATCGTTCATTTATTGCTTTTCAATGGGAACAAATTTATTCTCCGATATTATATACGATATTTACACAATGAACAATGCAAACATACTGCTATGTAAAGTTATATACGTAGCACAATGATATTATAATACTAAAAGTAGCAGCTATGCCATTAGCGGTCGATAAAGTGAAAACTCGAAAGCGCCATTGGGACGCTTTTTCTTTAGCTTCCGTCATGCGTTTATATTTCCGCTTAATTGAGAGAGAAACAATAGCTGTCCTCTTTTTTCTTGTTATTTTAATTATGCTATCCAAAAAATGAAGTGAATCTTTTTTATATAACATAGACGTATGGGAGAAATAAAAATCGTAACATTTTCTGTCAATTTGGACAATCACAGCGCCATGCGTGTTTAACAAAATTGAGGAGTGACTTATAAAATATTTTAATAATAAAGTGATATAATAAATAGACTTATTCAAATTCTCGGCAATTAGTAGTGAAAGTGAGAGGGAGTATTTGGGTCTCAGAATTTGAAAAAATAGCCGCCATTTTGAACTTTTTAGTTAGTGAACTGTTTGCCAGCACTGACTTTGGTGTATTAAGTGGCGGCGAGGGGAGAGAGATTATTTACTCCATATTTTTCATTGTTCTTAATTTTTAACTATTCTCGTGCCTTTCCACCTGTTTTCAGTTTCACTTCCGTCGGCAGGATTTTAACAAAAACGTATAATTAATTGATATAGAAAATATTTATGCCTATTTGAAACAAAGTTCGTATTTGTTCTCTATTAGAAAACTAAAAACACTAGGGCAGATAAGTATTCATAAAAAAAAAAATTAAATATCTGATTGATAAATTAGCCATTTAAAATTAGAGATACCCCTGTGCGCTTAGGTGATTTGATTCCACAAAATAAATTTGACAGACAACTATTCCACTTTGATCACCCAGGTCACGTGACTCAGGTGATTTAAATTTCAGGTGATTAAGGTGGAATACTGCTATTCCACTTTGATCACCTGGGTCATATCACCCACGTGATCAAAGTGGAATAAACCGTTTTGACGGTCATACTGTATTATATGGAGGGATAAACTATGTAAACCGATTAGCGATGTGCAAGTGTTGTGTAAAATCATTTCTGTGCGCTCGGTCCAACTTAAAGGCGCAATCGTATAAGACATTAGCGAAGCACAAAATACTAGAGGCGACTTTATTGCGCAGCTAATTGCAGCGTTTTCTAATAATGAGAAATAAAGATAATTTAGTAAAGTGTTCAGTAGCATTAATTACATATCCGAAATTTGCTGCCTCAGCAGCTCAAACACGTCTTGTATAGACGTGTTTGAGCTGCTGAGGCAGCAAATTTGGGAGCTGATTGAACCGAGCCGTAGATGTCATCGAATCTAGACACCGGAGGTCTGGTATATCTGCAGCAGATAATGAGGATGCCTATTCTTCTCTCATTATGTCGACACTACATAAGCATTTCGGCTGTTGCAACATGTCAGCGTTCGACCTATCTATCGCTTATAGACTTGACACTTCTTCAATGGGACGTTATCGGCCTATTCTTTTTCGATTTAAAAATGTAAGCTTGCGCCCAACCGTGATATCGTCATGGGGATATATGAGATTTTGAAGTTTAGATGGTAGAATGTTTTCACACAGTAAAAGAAGTGTCTAAACTTTTTTAAGAATTTAAAAAATAGTCATATTGAAATGCTCGAGCGCTTTCAGATATTAATAGTGCCTACACCCGAAGTATCCCTGATAACGGAGGTGAATTATCTGACGGTATGGGGTCACCGTAATGGAAAATTTTTTGGCGCGTCGGAAACTCAGTGATGTTCAACACTTAAACTTAAATAGGAGTTTCTTCTAGGTCACACAAGTTGTTGTTGTGACCTAGAAGAAACTCCTATTTAAAAGACTGACGACTCGGACATAACTTGAGCTCGCAGTAGCTTTTTGAATATGCAAAAACAAATTGAAATATTGAAATATCTGACCGCATCAGATTTTCATAAAGATGGTTCAATTTAATGTCCTAGATATAATGATCCATTGATACCATAAAAGAACAGGCCGGGGTAAGTCGGTCTCTGGTAGGGTATTTTCAAAAATCTTTTTGGAGTTGGAGGTTGTCGAGTTCTTAGGTCGCTTAGCCAGACGCTACATGGAGTAAGTGGGCTCAATCCACGGAGCGTCTTTCACTACAATGTTATTTCATTGAAAACTAATAACGACCGAAAATCATGTTGGAATAAAACAAATTTTGCGATGATTGGGGGGGTTATTTCCCCATAATTAGTTTTATTCCAATGTGTAGTAATCGCATAAATAGAAGAATCATTCTAAAAATCATGATAAGATATGTGTGCTTGTATAATATGAGCTTATGTTTGTGACCTTTGATATTTACGAGTGCTAGGTCGGTCAAAAAAGACATTCAAGGTTACAATAATTACGGTACAGCTGAATCATGGTCTAATAGTTTATATTGTAACCAGCACCATTTAATAATTCTGATTGATTTCCCGACTAGGGTTGGTGCCTTGCTGGCGGTAAAAACTGTAGCTAAAATTTATACAGTATGGACTAAGGTCATCCTTTGCTTACCCCATACAAGTGGGAAAAAGCTAGGGAGATTATGACGTTTTAAAATAATTTTGTAACATTAAAAATATATTGAATTATATAAATAAAATATTGAAAGATCATTACAAAATAGTACACATAAAAATATGATATCCATTAAAAAAATAGAGAGATTTTATTTGAGACTAGCGGCCCGCCCCAGCTTCGCACGGTATTTAACAAAAAATATAAATAAAATTTTCTATTGCCTATGTTCATCAGGGATAATGTAGGATTCTAATGTTGATAGAATTTTTCAAAGCGGTCCCGTAGTTTCAGAGCCTATTCAATACAAACAATCAAATCTTTCCTCTTTATAATATTAGTTTAGATAAAAAAAATATAAAAACAATTTATTAGACATTTTTCATAAACATACAAGTACATAATAAGGATTTAGAAACAATCATTATTGAATAAAAATAATCATTAGTGATCCGAAAACTATTCACGTATTGACAAGGTACATTACTTTGTTTTTTTTTAAAGGAAGTAGGCGGCAAACGAGCAAGCGGTTCACCGGATGGCACACGACCGCCACCCATAGGCATCCATAACAAACAAATGAGTTGTAGATGCGTTGCCTACCCTTGGTGGACAGAGGAGGACTCTGTCCACTAAGTTGTCCATACAACGGTGTTTGTATATTAAAAATAAAAAATTTAAATTGATTCCGCAAAAAGTTACACGTAAAGTAATACTAAAATAATTATAAAAGAAACATGATATACAAAAAGTGTAGAAAACCCTGCATGAGTGCCGAACATTATTTATTAAACAGTGATGTGACGTTTTCTATCGTCATAATTTAATATTAAATAGGGTAAAATCTCCTAATCCTGGCACCCCACCAACTATTGGTATCTAGCTGATGTATTGTCTATAATGAGAAAATGACGAATCTAAACAGTCTGCTAATTATCAATAATGACTAATGCAAATCATAACTTCTATACTGCAAGCACAACATCATAAAAATACTGGGGTTGGTGTGTTAAAACTCAAGCATGGACCATTTGATCAGTCAAAAGCTGTTTTTTTCGCTAATCTATAACATCTTTTAATGTTATGAAATCTGCATAATTTACATATTTTTTCTATGATTGCCCTTAATTTTGAAATGAAGTCCTTACATATAATAAAATTTTAATCAACAAATATAATATATATAAAATTACATCATTTATTACTTCTACGGGAGTGAGGAGTAATAACATATCACTTCCGTGGTAATAGATAATTATTCGAATGAAAACGTATTAAAACATTAAAATGAGCACCTTTCATGCTAACATCACATGAGAAAAAATGGAAATAGAAGAAGGTATTTAAAAAAGAAAAGAACAAAGCGTAAAATGAGATTAAAAGGAAAAGACAAAAGTATTAAATAAAAAAGCTAAAATGAGAATAGGCAAATGAAGCAGCGAACAGTCTACATAAAGATATGGAAAAATACCATACATCCTAACATCCACAACAATCCGGGTGAACAGTGAGATGGAA
>JWHW01003768.1:0-13632 GCA_000931545.1 Papilio glaucus
TACAATAAGAACTCACCTGGGTCCGTGATCACCCATCACCATCAGCAGCGTGTCTTCCATGTGGCCAGCCCGCTTGAACCCTCGTAGAAAGTCGACTAAATCATCATCAGCGGTTGAGATCATGTTGAAATCGTCATGGGTAATGTCCGCGATGAAAGTGAAGCAATATCGCTTGCCGTCTAACCGCAGGAACTGAAAGTCATGTTGATTCAATGGTAAACGACTTGAAATGCTATTTCTATGGCGAAAATGAAGAGATGTGAAAGGAATAGAGAATCGGGGTGAGTTTTACAATTCGGGACAGAGAATTTAAAGTTGCTTCTTTTAAACTTTCTTTACTTTCTGTGCTATGCGACCGCAGCGTGCTAGTTTGAATATAGACCCCACGCACGAGTCGACCGAACGAAGCGAGCGTGCCTAAAGTGCCAAAAACGACTCTAGACTTTAAAATAAAGAAATTGTGTTTACGAAATTTCCTTTTTAATTCTCTCAGGAACAATTCGTTTCCTTTCAATGGAAGTGGTCTTCCAATCCCTCACCCCCAAACCAACTCCCGAGATATAAAAGTCTAACGAGAATAACAGTTTGCTTCGTTTTAGACGAGTGGAGAAAAATGAGGTATTCTATGTTTCTTCACTTCGTCTGATGAGTTGAGATGCCGGAGGCTCAATCTCCTTCCTTTCCCGATCGTTATATATTACATATATAATATAGATACATAGAAGTTAATTCTTCGTAAAAGTAATATATTACTTTTACGAAGAATTAACTTCTATTTTACATTATGAATTAACCTAAAATAAAAAAACGTAATAACGCAAGAAGAATATTAGTCACAATTTCTCAGTCTTCAACTTTTTACATATACACAACACTACATATTACAATCGGTCTAGGCACGATATGTTATAATGTGCCTAGACCGATTATGAT
Organism: Papilio glaucus; assembly: GCA_000931545.1. Lineage (NCBI taxonomy): Eukaryota > Metazoa > Arthropoda > Insecta > Lepidoptera > Papilionidae > Papilio > Papilio glaucus. The sequence continues at coordinate 934 of JWHW01003768.1, forward strand.
GTGCCTAGACCGATTACAATGTGCCTAGACCGATTACAATGTGCCTGCACCGATTATAATGTGCCTTTACAGATTATAGAACAATTTAAGGAAGAACACACACGTAAAGAAGTCAATTTAGTGTTACCCAATAATACAAGAAGACTGGTGATAATACTCACTTGATCAGTAATGTTCAGCATTAGTTTATACTGTGGCGTGTCTCCAACACAGTATTTATTGTTAGCACCTACATTCCACCACTTCTTACCGCCGCTGGACTCTTCTAGATAGAAGGAGCGCAGGTAGTGGTCAGCCGGTTGACGTTTAAAGCCTTTAAAGCGGTACTGAAAGGTACCTATCCATGGCATATCCTCGAAATACGCAGTGCGGTAGCTAAAATATAGTGCATGTTTAATTATTAGATATATCTAATATAAATCTGTTACCGACTAAATCCGATTTCAGGCCAATCTGGTTTGTCCTAGATCTAACCGGTTCGTGCTACTCGGTGTTAGATTATACTTGTTAAAACGAAATTTTTACAATTTCGTTTTAACAAGCTGCTGAAGCGAACATGGAAATACCTCCTTACAGGTTACAGGCGTTAAGTAGAAGTATTATGCTTCTGCGTTTCGTCTGATGAGTGAGGTGTCGGAGGCACATTCTTTCCTCGTTTCCTATTCCTATCTGTCTCCTTCTCTGTCCGAAATAAAGATCGCCAACTCATTTGCTTGTTGCTGATGTTAAATCATCAGGTGAACCGCTTGCTCGCTTGCCACCTTCCTCTATTGAAAAAAGAGTATAATTCTACACTCACCCGTCTTCTTTCAACTTGTAAAAGATGAAAGGCATAGAGTCCAGAGTGCCGTTGTTCTTCATCTTCTTCCTGACATCGGGCAGTTCTAGTTCCGTCTTCCCAGTCAGGATCGGGAACAGAGCGGCTGGGGTACCGTCTCCCACTATATTGTAACTGGAAACCATTTAAATGCAAAATTACAATAAACACACCTGTGTCCTAGCAAAGCAGGTGGAGATTACAGACTTCGATTCGGCACGGTCCTGGCACACCTCTCTCTTCCACTTCGATTGCCATTCCCACACGACACATTTCCAAGACATTGTCAATTATCATAGAAAATAGCTAAATGTAAATGGCCTAGAGAAAGCCTTTTTAAAAAAAGGCTTTTTAAAAAAAAGCTGCGGGTTGCTTATCTAAAACGTTAAAACGAGCAATTCTTTTATATATATTATCTGAATCTCGGAAACGGGTTCAACGATTTTCATTAAATTTTGTATTTAGATTCGGTTTTTATTTCTAAATTTATCTATATAGGTGTTTCGTCCATAATAACGTCAAAAATTATGTAAATAGTTAATGTGCGCCATCTTTTGTTAGGTATTTGCATTATCTATTGTTGGAGCGTTGTCAAGGGCTAACTTACTGATATCTCATATTTCTGTTAGATGGCGCTATATTACAAAAAAGATATTACATATAAAACAATGCAGAGCGAAGCTCGGTCCACAACTAGTATTAAGTAATCACCGACGCCCATATGAACATATACAACACCATAGTATGAGGAAGGAGTATACTCTCCTCGTAGGGCCCTAAGGGTCCGTTCACACTGACCGGCTCGGTGAGCATCGGACAGCGCTCCAGCGTGGGTTATACGCTTGGAACTAAACCAGAGCCGACCAAACCGTTTCACACAGACCAGCTGGAAGAGCACTGGTAACACGGACGCACGCATTCGGAGCCTGCGCGCGAACGGAAGAACACGTCATCAGAGATTTCACACTAATCGCTTTAGGCTGGCTTTCCAGCATTCTCAATAACAAAATAAGTGAAATGAAATAACAAACCTTGTTTCAATCATCCAAAACTCTATTTAAATTACGATAAAAATCTGATCTACTCTCCGAGCTGGTCTATGCGAAAGGACCCTAAATCGTATGGTTTGGAAATACCGCTAGGGACAGGTCAACGCGGTTGGGCGAGGCAGGAAAGTTCCGTAAGTACGCGAAAACCGCGCAGCATTACTTTTTCGCGCGGTTTTCGCAATGCCAACCATCTGATGGTGTGGATAGCTTGATAGTACTTGGCACTCTGTAGAGTTGAGCGATGACGGAACTAACCTGGTAATTGTGTTTGTCAAGTAATTACTTAAATAACATACCCTTTTAATATGGTCGCTTTGAATTCGTCGCGTAATAACCGATAACTCTTCGGCATTCGACGTACGAAGCCATTGTGAGAAGTGGAGTCGAATCCTAGAATCAACACATTGAGAGTGTTCTCTCTACCCGGTGGGGGTGTTATAGGGTGTACTGATGAACGAAAGCCCAAACTGTGGCCCTTCCATTTCGACGGAAGTATGCTAGAAATTTAAAAAAAAATATGGTAACAAAATGTATTTAGGTTTCAACAAAATAAAAGTCATTTTCGAAAATATATACCGGACCTATATATAAAAAGATCAATCTATGCACTTGGATACTGTACAAGTTAAAGAACATAAGGCGATGAGAAATATTAAAGAATTTATACAATTACTTTGTATTGATTCAAATTTTACTTATCACACTCGATATTATAACCACGCACACGTCCGATCATGTCGCGCTCCGCAACACGACTGAATTATTCTAAGAGTTCTCCCCACCACTTTCGCACGTCAGTCTTTGCGTTATAAGTCCTGTTGGATATTTTAATTTTAATTACCTTGAACTTTGTTTAAAGGTGTTATGGGGTGAGTAAATTATAAGTCTAACTTAATAAGGGGGTGGTTCAACGCTTCGTGATTCGGTCGCAGACAGAAGCGTTCTTCGAGCTGATATATTACTTCATTGAATTTTCGTTATGGTTTGTAGTAAAAACTAGTTAATAAAATGATCACGTTTGTTTTTTTATACTAGAAAGTGGCAAACGAGCTAACTGTTCACCTGATATTAAGTGACCGCTACCCATAGGCATCTATAACAAGGTAATGAGTATCGTTGCCTAGGTTTACTTGACAGAAAACGAGATAAATCGAAAACAGGACTATTCTTTTACCTATACATCCTTTTCCCGTCAAATCCTTAACCTACTTGAAAAGGATTTTACATACCAAATATCGTCTAACGCGGCTAAAGAAGTTTTCACTTCATAAAAACCGAAACCATTACAGACCTGTTCATATGACTACCAGTGCATTTTATTTTGACATGGTCGCTCCTAGAGAGGACGTACGAGTCACCGCCCTTGACTGTTATATCCTCACCGATCTCGTACTTCCCATCGTTTATGTATATAATGTCGTTGTAAGTACATACGATGTTCTGGGTTGTCTCTAGGATCTCCCTTGTCACCTTGCATTTTGAATGCTGAAAATATATTTTTATTATAGTAGAAGGTGGCAAACGAGCAAGCGGTTCACCCGATACCAAGTGATCGCTACCCATAGATGTCTGCAACAAGCTAATGAGTTGCAGACGCGTTGTCTATCTTTATTGTACATAGGAGGAAATAAATAGAAAATGGTTATTTCCCTTTACTTTTCACCCCCTCCACCGCCAAATCCTCTTCCCCTTCCCAGCCTTTTCTTATTAGCAAAGGATAGGATGGTGAAGAGGTCTACAATTAGGCCTCCAATCAATTTATAAAACAAAGTATAGATATACCACGCGTTCCAATGAAGCGATTCTATCTTCGTTCATCGTGCGTACAGCAAAGGATTGGAACATGGTGCCAGCGTCAGTGTTTCCGTCCAACGATGACGTGGGTACTTTCAAGAGAAGAGTGAATAGGCTGTTGATAAACTAGTGCGTACCATCTTTCGACCACGACGACACAGCAACATCAGGTGGAATTGTGGTCAAGCACTGGTATATTTAAGAAAATAAAAATAAATCGTGTTAGTTAAAACATTTATAACTCAAAAACGGTTGCACTAGTTGTGTTTGTTGTCCGCGTCCCGAATAGCAGAATAACTAATAGAAATATGAAAAATTAACGAATATAAATATATTAAAAAAATGTGTCTAGCTGTACAGTCGCCCTCGTTGGCGGTATTCCACCTTAAGAGCGACTATCGTTTAAACGTTTCATACGCTTTGAGATGACGTCGCGGCAACAATAACCAATAATAGGATGCGATAATAATAGGATTGTGCTTTTAAATGCGTTTGTACGAAAAATGGTTGGTAAATGTTATTACAATAGAGTATTCAAAAATGATGATTTCGCCTGAATAGCAGAGGTAAAAGCTATGAACGGAAAACAAAGACAGTGTTAATAACATCCAGGGATGCAGAGCAGGACAAGACTGATTGTTTTTTACTATTATCCCGTCGTTTGCACAACTCACTGCTACCTAATTAGTTATTTGTAAGAAGAGTCGGAAGCCGGAGATGAAGTTTGTATCGTTGCAAGGAACGGGGCGGGGAGGATTTTGTAAATGGAACACCGCGGAACATGGCTACTGTACATAATCGTATGTTGTTTCAAAATACAGTCAATATCCAGATCATGGCTTTTGATACTTACATAGCATTTAACCCAATCTCTACCCTGACAGACAACTTTGGGCAGTAACTTGTCAAACTTGATCACCTCTTCGGCGAACGGATCCAGCTTCGGTATCTCACAACCCGAACCTTTATCTTCTTTTAATGCCTCTTGCAATCTTTCCTCTATGTATCTGAAAGAAAAAAGGTTTATGCTGAATTTTACTAGATAATTGGGTTATACAGACAACCAGTTTAAAATAGTTTACATATAGTAATAGATTGTGTTTTATACAAGTATTAAATATTTTGTTTAATGTTACAGCAAAATTGTATGGCTCGTTTTCTTGATGTCACAAAAAAAGCAAGGAATAAATCTTTTCAAAATAATCTACCGTTCAATTTTTCTGTATTAATTTTAGAAAAAAGAATCAAAAATTATGATGACTGACTTTTCCGTTTGGAAAAGCAATGCGGTGTGAATATTTCTCGCAAAACCATCTAAGCGGCAAGGAACAATGTTTCTGTAGATGGGATAGCTAAGTTCTAACCAACTTAACTTATATTATAAATGCTAAAGAGGCTTAGGCATAAAGAGGCTTAGGCTAGGCGCCCTCTGCGCCCTGCCGCCTCGAGCCCGGTGTAGCTGTAAATGCCTCCTCTAGGCAAACAGTGATCAAAAAAAAAAAAATTATAAATGCAAATGTTAGTCTGTTTGTTACGCTTTAACTTATTATGACAGCTTAGCATACACATTGTTAAGGGTACAGAAAATAACATACCTTTTACTCAGAATAAACCGTTCCCGTAGGGAAATGGAAAATGAAAAATATTTCTAAATGTGTCTGTATGTATATTCGATCCGGGGTTGGAAACATTTTTTCAAAAGGTTGCTATTTTTGCGACATCAATATTATATTTAGCCTACGTACAAGCTACACGTGCAAAAGGCAAAAGCAATTTACAAAAACTACTTACTCGATCACTGACTTTCTGAAAAAAAAAACAAAGTCAATGTAATAAAACTAAATACTACAAATCAATAAACTAGATAATTAGTATGTAAAAAGCCAGACTAAATTATATTTGCAGATGCTTGTTGATGGGGTAAGCAAAGGTTCATTCGTTAGGCAATTGAAGCAGGTTTCCAGTGAAATACATTCTTCATGCTTACTGCCAGTCAATTATTAGTATGCGAACGTGAAATAAAAACTTCATAAGGTTGCCGACTACTATACTGTGAAATAGAATGCGAAATAAAAAATGTAAACAAAGAAATGTGTCAAATGACAATTCAGGGGTAGTCAACATTTTGTTTAAAGAGACATAGTATATAGTTATTTTTTCTACCGGATAATGAGAAACTAGCGAGCGGTTCAAAAGTGTTCAAATACTAGTTTAACTAATGAAAGGATACAGGAGAGGCGCGGAAAATTAATAAAATATATGCAACCCCTATTGTTAAAAGATCACTTAGAACCACCTAATTTAGATATCAAGCAATTTAAAAATAGTTATATTAAAGGGTCAAATTAAGTTATTTTAATTTTTTTAACCTATTATTCTACCTCCCAGACCTTTACCCATCCGGGTCGGCGCAGTATGACCTCCTTACTGTATAGGTTTTGGCTATAGTTTTTACGGCCGGCCGCCTGCCTGACAGCAACCCTCCTCGGGAATAATTGGTTGTGGTTGAATATTATTCTACCAGTGTGACAAGAACAATTCCGTTGCTGAGATTGTGAAATGTCGCATGTTGGGCATTCTATTGTCCCTCTCCCGTCTTCTTGGAATTCCGCCAGAATCTCTCTAGCGTCGTATTGCATCTCCCGTTTATTCTTGTTGCTTTCGAATTCAGGATGAGAAGGTCGCATGCGGTAAACATTCAACATAGAATTTACATCACACTGTGAACTATTTTCTATGTAGCAACGGTCACCCTTGTCGAATGAGGGATTTAATTATTGCGTAATGCACAACGACTTAAGAAGCGTCCTGGTCGCTGGCGACAGATTAGATTTTTTTACCAAGATATTTGTATTATATTAACGAACTAACAATATTAAAAATAAATCTTACGAAATAAGTAAATTGAAAAGTTTTGAGACACATCTGTTATGACAGTTGACAGCTGTCAACCTGACATAAGTAAAACTAAACTTTTTTTACACTATTATAAAAAAAAAACATTTAAAAAACTATTATTTTTACACTGCAATATATTAAAAAAAAAACAAACAAACAATCGATAATAAAAAATGTAATATTCCACGGATTCCTGTACCCCTCCCCTCGCCGCCAGACGGCGACCCGCGGCTAGGCGAATTGGGTTGGGGGAGGGGTTATCGGCAATGTTTCTTTGTCCGGATTAACGGAGGTCAAGGTTACAGAGATAGGACTCTTGACAATGCGGGCGGTTGTAATATCACCGCTTTTTGCATCCAATCAACTGCATAGCGAGAACTCCTTGAGACTGGACAATGCTCTTCGCCAAAACTCCGCTAACCGATCAGGACTCCGATAACCGTCAAGTAGAAGTATTCTGATGAGTGAGGTACCGGGGGGCCAATTTCACTCGTCCTCCCTTTCCCATCCTTTCCTATAAAGATAGGAAAAGGAAATTTTCATTTTTTCCTGTCTCACCTGGCGGTGACAAAAGATAAGTCGGCGAACGAGCAAGCGGTTCACCTGATGTTAAGTGACCGCTACCCATAGACATCCGCAACAAGCTAATGAGTTGCAGATGCGTTGTCTACCTTTATTTTGGACTGAGGGAAGAGATGTTTGGAAAATGAAATAATATCCATTCCCTATTTATCTCCTTCCCATCATTTCAAAGAGGACTTCAATAAGGGGACCGGAGGTGGGCCTCCGTTACATAAGTAGTGTCGAAGTACGTTAAAAAAGCGCTTGACAGAAAAAAAAATATTTTAAAATAATTATATTTTAATCCGTGCCAAAGGTTTTTAAGGTGCGTCCAGATCTGGTCAAGCCTCCCCCTCCCCCCTAACTATATTAAATTCCGAGGAGAGGTTTGAATCGCCCGCCTCGGTATTCCTATAATGACACTATTGATACATCTAATTATGAATCATCTAATTCATAATCTAATAATAATCTAGATAATGAAACTGGTACCCAACAATTCGCAACAACTATTAAAAGCAAGCACAGTAGCACAATTCGTTTGATAACAGTTAATTATTTTATCTTATCTAGAACATACACAGAAATGGATATCGTTACCTGAATTATCATTCAAATTGACAGAAATATCAGGGTAATATATGGTCGGCACACATGTTTTCTGTAACATCCGTCATTTCAAATCACTCCTTTCTTGCTCATGCCTTCACTCAATCCATCATCCTTAGGTCTACCCACATATCCCTCATTCATGGCTAAAACTCATGTCGTAATGACATTCTTCCTTCCTCATAACATGCTAACACCTTTTCCCTATGATATTTTATACTATAGATATGTTAAACTCATAAAAAACAATATCTCCAATCTCCAAACAATAGTGTTCCAAAGACAGTGACAGCAACATTCACACGTCAAATGGTGTGAAAAGGATAGCGTGATTAAAGTAATAAGAAAAAAGAGGTCAGCTAGTGTTTGTCACTTACGCGTATTTCGAAGGTTAAGTTAGTCTAGACTAAGTAATATTATAATGAGCAAAATTTTATTATTGTTTGTTTGTTCGGAATAAACTCAAAAATTTCTAAATTAAAAAAAAATTACCTGTAGAAAGCTCTTCTATTATAGCTATATTTTTTTAAATATTTTTTCATCTACATCTACCCGAGCGAAGTCGGGGTTGAATACTAGTATATTCAAATATAACGGCTGATACAATACGACAGAAAAACTTATGAGTTTAAATATACAAAAGATAATTAAACAATGCAATGTCAATACGGTAATAAAGATAATGTTTTAAGGGAATTCCCCTCATTATTGACGAAGCACGTAACACAAACGTGTCGTGGCATTTTACAACAAGAATTCATGCTAAAGCTATGTAAACATATATATGTATGTATACATATATGTATTATTACATAAAGCAGTTACAAGTTATATACATTTAACGAAGAGGAAAGCCAATGATATACGTTCTAGAAGTGCAATTACCTGTTATTGACGTCAGTAGGACCTAAATCTAGTGCTTTTAGATATTTGAAGGCGCTAGGTGCATGTCTAGATTCCAGGTTTACACTACTCACAGGTGATTCTAGACTAAAACTTTAAAAAGCGCAGCAATTAGTAGTAGTAATTAAAAATAAAATTTAGTGTCCAAAACTATATACAATTTTATGGGGCTGGTCTCCTGAACTGGGTGGACCTGAACCTCAGGAGACACTTTCTCTAAAACTAAGAAATGTGTGTATGAGGTTTTGATAATAGTTTTACTAAGCAGAATTAATAAGGTTTGAAGAGAACAAGCCACAACCCATAGAAATAATAAAAAGCATCTATACTAGTTGGTTCCTGTGACTTCAATTTCGTAGAATAATTATTTAAAGTTGACTGACTTTTGAGTGATTGATAAATTAAGAAGGAAAAGGTAAGCAATGTGGGGGGGATATGTCGGTAGGGGTAAGCCTAAGAGATGATTGCGTGAAACTTGAACCAGAAATGAGTGACTACTGAGATGAAGGTTGAAAGGGCGGCGTGGAAGTAGGAATACCGACCTTATTTAGAGTAAGAATAAGGGCGAGAATGATGACGATGTTATATTTTTACGACAAATTGTAGCCTGTATCCATTCTGAAAGTCCAATTTACATCCATAGAGATACGCTAATATATAAAAAATGGTTTATAGGTCAGTTCACTAAAGCTGGCACCTTCCCACAACACGTTGCGCTTGTGTAGCGCTAGCATGAATAAGTAGCGTGACGTCACACTGCATCCGCATCATGAAGTCTGTCCGTCTCTCTCTCGCGCGCCGTCAAGCTTATGAGTGTGAAGGAGACAGTTATTGTTTTGTTTTGCTACTTTTTTATAAATACAGAGTGGTATTTTTTTGCATTTAATTTACGACACTCATTAGAAACAACATGTTTTTTTTAAAATGTATTCACATCCCATTCAACCTTACTAAAACGAAAGTATAATGAATATTTTAAAATCATTTCATTTTCAATAAAAATAATTTAATTTTAAAACATACTGTATAGTGAAATTCATTAGTGTGAGTAACGTGAAGATATCAGCTTTAGCGTCAAACATTACAATCGAAAAAAAAGACTTTCATGTTTATTAATATTGATTTTGCTGACGGTACAGCTGTCCTTAAAAATCAGTGATGACGTAAGCCCGATAAAGCTAAATTTAGTCAATCACCAACTGTCTATTTTCATTTTTATTGAACCAAATTCTTACGAAATGTAATAAATTATCTTTTATTTGATATATGTAAGGATTTATGATTAGATATAAAAGCTATATCTGGTATTGCGTTATGCCCGTGCTGATTTGACCTAATAAAACACCTTACATGGCGCCCGTACCATGAATACTCGACTCGTGTTTGTATAACAAAAGAATGTTTTATATTTGGTTCTAGATACATGTTAGGGTGCGTCCAAATCTGGCGAACAGCCACGAATATGCTGTACATTCGCGGCGCAATCGCCTGATCTGGAAGCACCCTTAGGTTGCGACACTTTGTAAATTACCACTGAATACGTGTTCCTAGTATTCCAGAGGGGTAGACAGATGTTTCAGATTTCTAATTGGCCAGGTCCTGATACACCTCTCTTGCTTCTTCTACGTCCATACATCTACGCACGCATGCTCGTCGGTCATGGGTACTCAAAATACAGCTTTACTTTAGTACATCACCAATCTGGTGGGTATTAGTTCGCCCAGGGGCGGACCGTAAATATGAGGGGATAATAGTACTTGAGGCCCTCACCAAACAAAACAAGATCTGCAATTTGTCAGTGTACAATATACGGACAACATTAGTTTTGGTCCTCCAGTAACTCTTCGGGCCCTCGCATGGAGGCCTCTTATATCCACGGAGCCCTAGGCTGAAACTCAAATAGCCCTTAGGTAGAAACGCCTCTGTGTTCGCTTAAATAAAAGGAGGTAATAAGGAATTGAAGACAACGCAATCGTTTTAATACGTCCCTAAATAAAATGCGCAGATGTATTGACTTGTTATTCCGAAAGCGAGTGTCGCGTACATAACGAGTGTCCCAGCCCTTGACCGGTGCGTGCAACAAATATAATCACTAATAAGGTTCAGCGCCCTCTTTTGCTAGAATTATACACTTCACTTTTAGCATATGCTTTAAATTTGATTGAATGTGACTCATTCAACTGTGAACTGTCTTTATAAGACCGATTATTGAATGAAAATTAGCTAAACTTAGTGGTAGCAGTTGGTGTAAACAGTTTCGCAAAACACACCTCAAGATATACATGTAATGTTTCTTTATCTATGGTTACCACAGACTATAAACATTACTAATAATAGTCAACTTGAGAGTTGCAAGCACTTGACCTATTAATATACACAATAGGTTTTTTTAATCATTAAACAACGTGTCGAGTCATTCACTTGAAGGTATTATACGCCCACTTTCAATACGTTACCACGTGATAACTTCAAATATAAAAATTTATGTAGCATCGACTTCGCAGTCATCACAATAAATAAGTGAAGTGCGCACTAATTATAAAACGTTATAAATATTTCGAACGGATGTTTATGACTTTCTTGATTCGAACGAGTCGGATAATAAAGCATCTTGTTGACCTTAGTGTCCTTCACATGAAGTTATTTGTGCGCGCGGACGACGTGCATTCAACGGGAAAAACGCGTCGTCTGAACTCACACAAAACGTCGTGTACATAGACCCTTACTTCAATGGAAACTAAATTAAAAACAAAATGACTAACCAAGCTAGTAACAGAGATGAGGTAGGCAGAAATAACGGAATTCCTTTGTGCACGGTTCTGGCACACCACTGTCGATTCTACGACATCCATACATGTACGTCTGTCATGCGTCATGAAACATAAATTTACTTTGTCTTTCGCCGTTCATTTCGACATGCCCGCACTACTCTAAGCATAACTTCTCCCTTACAATGTTATTTGTAATCTTACCATACAGAGTCACGCCTGGCATAGTGCGTAGAATGGAAATCTGTAGTTCTGCCTACACTTCTGGCTTATTGATTCTTATTTCACTTAGTCACTTATCTATCTCAGGGCGAAAGATTACCATTAGAAGGCTCAGTCACTCAAAGGGCAATGCTCGGAGTTTCTCTGCGCGAGCGCATCAGGAACGATGTGGTAACTGACATTACCCGAAGAATTGCAAGAAAAGCAGAACGGATGGCTTATGGGGTCAAAGATCCTAGAATGGAGGCCACGTACAGGTCTACGCAGCGCAGGCTTCCCACAAGATGGACCGATTATCTGAGGGAGTCTACTGGATGAGAGCGGCAGGAACCGATCTTTGTGGGGACAATGGAGTCCTATGTCCAGTAGTGGACGAATATCGGCTGGAACGACGCTGACGAGTCACTTATCAATGATATCTAATATGTATAGTGGGCGTATTGCAAACATTATAGTTGTAATGGGCGTTTCAATGGCGACTGTTCACTAATAGTCACAGTTTTATCGAACACTGATACAAAACGTCTGTTATGTCAGCCAGAATCTATAATAATACATGAAGGTTTAAAGGTTATCCCTTAACATTAAGCAAGTAACCCATACCGTGGCTACCGTCGCAAGTCGTATATCTATAATATATCTTCAGAGGAGGTCGCAGGAATATATCTTCAGAGTTCAGATGAGTCATCGACTTAAACAAGTCATTAAAGCAATAAACAATAGTTAATTTAAAAAAAAAATTTTAAATCGGTCAAGCCTAGGTACTCCTGTACCCACGACTCTCTTCCTGGCCTCAATAGAGCAGACATACATACAATCATTCATACTAAAATACATCTCATACATACGCGACACCAAAAAACTTAAGACGTTGCCAGCCTGTTCGAGAGACAAGAGAAGGAGAGAATAAGGTATTGAGCCTGTGCCCAAATGGGCGGCACAGACTGACTAGCCAGTTAGCCTGGCCCAAGGGCCTTTTTTTTACTTTATTAAGGACAAACAGATACAGAGTAAATTCACACATACATAATATCAATATATGGAGTCTAGCTTACAATGTATCCAACATGCTTTTATA
>JWHW01003768.1:13794-24352 GCA_000931545.1 Papilio glaucus
CTGTCCAGATTGTCGTGGAGTGAGATGTAGTAAAAGATGCAAAATATCAGTATGAAAATAATCACAATTTGATATTTCCTTAATCGGTACAATCTCTTCATTGTTGCTGACATCTGTGGACAGAACACTTATATATAATTTTTATATTGAATAAACTAACCCACTTGATACAATCTAAGTTAAGAGGTGATGTGGGCGAAAGATGGTACACGTAACAGCCTATCACTCTTCTCTTGAACCCACGTCATAGTTGGACGGGAAGACTGACGCTGGCACCTTGTTCCAATCCTTTGCTGTAAGCACGAAGAACTTCGATTCAAATCGATTAGTTAGAACGCGCGGTATAACTACCCTTGTCGTGTAATACGTCACAAAACAACGGTGACTATGTCACAGACGCGTTGCAAACCCTTTCTTTAGGAGCGAGGATGAGTGACTATGGAATAGAAGAAGAATGGATGGCGTTGGCAGAAGTATTTAGACTTGCCCACTTTTAACAGCCCGCCGAGTTTGAGAAATACCACGACCTTATAGAAGATAGACGTAAAGTAGAAGTATTCTGCGTTTTGTCTGATGAGTGACGTTCTAGACCGCTTCCCCTTCCTATCCTTTTCCAATAAGGAAAAGATGGGAGAGGGAAGAGGATTAGACGGGGTAGGGGATGGATAAGAGAAGGAAATATCTTTCTTTCTCCTCTTCTGTTCATTAAAGGCACTCATCACATCTCTAACTCATTATTACCTTGTTGCGGATGCTTACGGGTAGCGGTCACGAAATATCTGGTGAAAGGATGGCTCGTTTGACACGTTTTGTCTTAAAAGAAAATTCACGGTAAGGTCCTAGATACTTTCCCGGTCGAAACGGCTCATACTGCCGATGTTGCACCACAGATTAAATAGTGCTCTTTAATAAAATCATTTTTAATTCCTGGCCTTAGGCCTTCCTCAAGGTTTGTCATAAACAGCGATCCCTTACCCTTATTCATTACAACGTCGCAACGTTCATCTTAGTGCCCATATACGCGCCTAGAATACTGGCCAAAGAGAATATTACTTGTCACTGGTTAATTTATAAAGTATTATTTGACAGGCATTCGTCAAAAATATTTCGACCTATTGATTGATGATACATATTCATATCTTTAAAAAAGTAAAACCTTTTCGTGCGTTTTAGTTTAACCAAATGTAAAAAACCATGCCAGGTAAAAAACGATTTCTAACTAGCCTAGTTGGAAAAATGGCCGCAAAACACAATTTATGGCCAAATTCCCTCTAGATGTGGCCCGGTAAGTATTTATTCAGAATGTATTAACAATAATAATTATTGTGTAGTCATAGTCGTTTCAGTTAGTTTTATAATGTTAAATTCACTTATCTTCATTTACAATCTTTGATCGCCTATTTGCCTTAAAGTTTTATTTTTTATGAATAGTAACCCATGTTCTATGTTGGCTAGGTCACAGTATAAATATGAAGAACAGTACGGAAACTCCCTACTAACGCTCGAAGCAGCATACAAACATGCGTATGGACTAAATTCCTAAACGGTTAAGACGAGTAAAGACGAGTGGTCACTGCGTATTGCTTACGCATACGGCTGTGTGAACTCGCCTTCATTAAAACTCCGCTATCTTATTTTAAGCTTCTGATTTCGAAAGGTAAGAATCATTTGTTATTGTTATAATTGTTATCAAATTATAACTCCGTGTGATCATAATGAATTCGTGAACTTATTTGTAAATGCAAAATGGCGGTTTTGAGGGTATTTAAAGCTGAGATTGCTGTTAAAATGTAAATCCAAGATGGCGCCTGCAATAACTTATGAACTTTTTGTCAAACTTCTAAATTCCTATTTAAATTGTATTTATAATCTAGTTATTACAATTCGATGAAATGATCACAACAGAACAAAAATGTTTTAATAAAAAAAACAATCAAAAACATTAATAGTTACAACCCTATTGCTTCAATGGAGCGTAGGTATTTATTTCATGAATTAGGCTTAGTTTCCGTACTGTCCACATTTATACTGTGGCTAGGTCCAATCCATCTCTAGAGCAAAATTCATCTAAACTGGTAATGCATTTTATCATGATTTGGTAACAACAGAATCCTCTATAATTTGATTTATAAGGAATAAATAAATAACTATCACAATGTACCAGTGACATTGAGTCTACTGCTTATAACTGACAATTCTTTACTCTGTGACAACTCAATACAAAGTCTGTTATTACAAAACCTATGGAAAAATTCCTTGAGACACAAGTTACATCATCGATCCTATATATATAATATAATAATATTATAAATGTGGATGGGAGTTTGTTATGCTTGAACTCCTTAACTAATCATCATAAAATTTTGCACACACCATAGTGAGGGGTGCAGAAAATTACATGGGATACATTTTGTCCCGAATATATAACTTGCCGATCGAATTCCTGGGTTCTTGGGATAGGAAAATACATAAAAACAACATTTACAATGTGACCATAACCACTAATTAACACATGTTACCTATAATTCAAATACATGGAATCTTACAAAAATTCCCAGTGAAAATAAGAAACGAATGCGTGCGACACCACAGACAAAAGCTAGTACATCTATGTTGTTGTTGTACAGAGTTGTGACACCGAAACAAATTCATATTCAATGTTATTGAATAATTTGTCATTGTCTCTATATCCATTGCTAACATTCTCGTAACAATGGTTATTTCAAATACAAAAGTATGAATAATTTAAATATGAATATCGCTTTTAGATATATATCCGTAATACAGTAAAGGATTGAAACAAGTTGGCAGCATACTGATGCTCTTTGTTTGCTGTGGTTGGTGTGCTGGCTTCATCAATAGTGAATAGACTATTACATTAGTCTATATGGTCTCAGACTTATTGCCAATTAACATCAGGAGAGATTGTGTTGAAGCAATACATTTTTAATTAATGAAAATAATAATTTCATAGCAATTATGAATACGAAATCCAATTACATTTTCAGATTTATGCTTATATTGTACATCTAGGTGTATCTTTATTTTAAGATCTCATTGTCTAATTTTACTGTGGAAAGATTCGAACTATGGCAATTTATAGTTTTTCACAAGTCATTTTAAAAAAATGTTAAATTTACCAAGAAATAACATAAATATGTTGCTTCTCTTAAATTGGGAATGTCAAGAGACATAGGAGAGATATCCATACAGCTAGGCTGTTTGGATATATTTTTACTAATGAATTAACTTCCTTTAAACTAATTCTAGAGTGGACCCAAAATATTTATTATTTTGCAGTTCATTCATGGAGATAAAAGCTGAAAACTTCCCCATCCCCCTTGCTGTTCTGCATCTTCTTTGCTGTTCCTTATCCAAAGACAGCCATCACAGACTTTTTCGATAAACACTTGTTTTATTTAGGGATCACTAACAGTCCTCTATGTAGAGGAGATGGTGTCAAAAGTCATGCTACACTGCCCTGCAGTGTCTGTGTACAGGGTTAAGTATCTTGGCATGCTGGGGTCTCTTCCAGAGATTGTCGGCTACATTAAAGGGTTGCTGGGGTTCTTCAGGGAGTTGGTCTGGCTGAAGTGATCAATGTCCATACAAAATATGCACTAGTTGAGATGTTGCAGCAAAGAAGCCCCCTACTACTACTACTTCCTTATCCATCTTGTCTGACCTCAGGGGCTCATCTACACTATGGTTTTTTGGGCTGCTGTGCAAGACCCTAGTGGCCCTCACACATTATTTTTCATATGACTATGTTTTAGTTTTCGTTGTCTGGTTATATTCAAAATTGGTATGAATTAAAGATCTTGTTTTTTCCATATATAGATTAATTTATTATTAAGAAATTGAGAACAATATGATAAACAGATCAATATAAAATAACAAAAATAATGTGTGACCATCACATATTGATTGTTACAGTATAGATGAGGAGAGAACATTTGAGAACTATGATTTATCTCCCGTCCCGTGACAATTTAGATCAATATTGAAATTATATAGACCGTCCATAGAGGGACAAGACTTAATTAAAAAATACAAAATAAAAAGCGCAGTTCGACGTGACAATACATTTTTTAAAAAAAATTAAAAATTCCTTATTTAAATTTAAATACCTTAACATTTGTTTTAATAATTGATCGAGCCTTTTTTTACTATAAAAGGAAACTTTAAACGGAAACTAAGAATTAATAAATTATATTCGATGTTAAAATACTCACACGACAATGGAACTTTTCCGCAAACCGCACTGAATCACAAAACTCGCAAAAGTAATAACAGTACAACCATACAATAATAAAAAGCACGAATATGTAGGTAGAAACAACACGCAATCAATATGACAACAGAACTCAAACTACTGCCATGCTACTTGCTAGTTGCTATTGGTTGCTATTACCTAAGCAGTTATTGCCATAAAATAAAAAAAAACAGATGTTTCACATGTACGTGTTTTTTTTTTAATTTGTTTATATATGTATTTCAGTTTATATATGTATTAGCTATGACCTTGGTATACATTAAGGTCGCGTTCATATAAATGTCAAAGCAGTTATTGCCAAAGAATAAAAAAAAAACAGATGATTCACATGTACGTGTTTTTTTTTTTGAAAATTTGTTTATTCTTACGTAAAAAAGCATGTATACAGTAAAACACCCAATTATTGTCATTGAGTGAAACCGTGCATAATGTATCTATGGGTCACTTAACACGTCAGGTCACCCACTTGTTCGTTGCCAAGTTCTTCTATAAAAGCTCGAAATAGCTCGAATGATATGTAAGGATTTCATTTCAATAACAAAGGTATTGAAAAACACGAATATTATACAGTATTTAATTAGCAAAGTCCCATTTAAATTCAATATAGTATGAACTGTTTGCTTCACAATACAAAAGATGGCCTTTTCCTCTCCTTTTTTTTTTTTTTTTTTTTGGAAGAAGGTGGCAAACGAGCAAGCAGATCACCTGATGTTAAGTGAGCGCTACCCATAGACATCCGCAACACGCAAGTGTGTTGCAGATGCGTTGCCTACCTTTAATGGACTGGGGAGGGCATAGACAGGAATAAGGATATTTCCTTTTTCCAGTCAACCCTCTCCCCGTCCAATCCTCTTCCCGTTCCCATCCTATCCTTATGAGGAAAGGGTGGGAAGGGGAAGAGGACTGAAATTAGGTCTCCGGCACCTCACTCATCAGACGAAACGCAGAGTACTTCTACTTTACGCCTGTTTTCTGTGAGGTCGTGGTATTTCACCGGTCGAGCTGGCCCATTCGTGCAACAGATGTTGTTGTTGCAGGCTCTACCACTGTTAAACTTTGAGTGGATGGGCGATTTTATAAAAATATGTTTTGGTATCGTCGGAAATTAAAATTTGATAAAAAAAGATATTTACGAAAGTAGCTATGTGATGATATTTTATATACGTGATAAAGATAAATGTGAATACATTCTGTACAAATACGGACGTTTTAAAAAGTACACATTCTAAGTAACAATTTGACAATTTCTGCGCGCCAATATATACAAAAGTATAGGGACCAAAGACAAGAGAGTTAATAATTCGACTTTCTCGCGGTACGATTAGTTTTAGGGCATTTATTGGAGCGCTATTTTTGTAGGCATTTTTAATAGAAAACTGTAACGTGTGTCTTCGGGGCGCGGTGTGTGGAATGAGACGTAGACTTTGAAAACGCCAAACATTTATTTCTTACATAGAAAAGAGTACAAGTTAGCAACTAATAACACATATAAAACATATTGTCATTTCGAAGAGAAACGTCGTATCGTGACACGATTTTAAGCCAGTTGAAACCCACGTTAATAACTAACATGAAACGTACAACTATAGAACACAAGACTCGAAATTCGTAGATGCGTAGTAGAGTCCCATATCTCCTAGGAACTAGAGTTATTTGCGTCTCTAGATATCGGAGGTTATAGGTGAAGATCAAGTTTAATATCAATGTATATACTAGGTCAAGTGTCTGAAATTGTTTTCAATATAAAATTTATTAGCTCTGTCCCGCAGTTTTACACGTTGTGCCGTTTAATTTATATAAATTAATATTATCTACTTAAAGGACTACAATAATTGTTAATAAACAATAACTCTAGCGTTATCTTAAATAACCTTCCATAATCACTGGGTTGTCAAATGTCAAAAGATTTTTTTTATATCCGATTGGTACTTCTTGAGATGCGGGAATGATATTATAATACAAAAAAAAACTTTTAAACAAAAACAAAACCGACTTCAAAAAAACTATATTCAAAAACAAGAAATGCACTTAAAAGTATAAAATAATTTTACGCAATTAAACATAAGAATCAATTCTTAATCATATTTATTTTTGGACTCGGTGTCAGCTGGTAGCGATCGGATCAACATATTTGATGGTACCCAGGTGAAGCCGGGGCGAGTCACTAGTATAGTATAAAGTTCATTTGTAAAATGTTTTCTTAAGGCATCCTTGTATATTGGTATTTCCTTAGCTGACACTGACACCGACTCCGAAAATAAATATGATTAAGAATTGATTCTTATGTTTAATTGCGTAAAATTATTTTATACTTTTAAGTGCATTTCTTGTTTTTGAATATAGTTTTTTTGAAGTTGGTTTTGTTTTTTTTTACTGTTTGTTCCCCCTCTGTCCGTTAAAGGTTGCAACGCATCTGCAACTGGTTAGGTTGATGTCTAAGGATAGCAGTCGCTTGAAGTAGCGGGAACCGCTTATTTGCCACCTTCTGTTATCTATAAATATAATAAAAATGTAACTGATCGCTGTCTGTACATGGAAGATATTTGAGAAAAACTGTTATTGGGGTCCTTCTTAAATGCAATAAAACACAAAACAATCATTATTAGAATTTTTGTCTGTTTGTCTGTGCGTTTGTTACCGCTAATCTCTGAAACGGCATAACCGATTTGGGTGCAGTTTTCTCTAATGTATTGTGGTACGCTTCACTTAACATTTAGTGTTTGTTTTATCTCAATTGGGTTATAAATAAAAAAGTTATATCAATTTAAAGAACAATGTCAAATAAAATAGAGTACTATTAAGTAGGTAATATCATTTCATTTAAGTAAAATTGCAGAGCTGGTGAAACCGCGGGATACAGCTAGTAAAAGATTTTGTTATGTAAACTATGAGCGATAAAACTATAAAGATTATTTAAAAGCTATATAATTTTTAGTACCTAATCATTTCATAACTCGCTCGTGAAATTCATGTAAGCATATACCAATTAATAATTCCTTATAATTGCTAACTTGGAAACATGGTGGAAATTTTTGGAAGAAAATTCATATTTAATTCGTTAACCGTAATTAATAACGTGAAATTGAATTAATTAAATGAAATTAACATTCAAAATGACTTTCTTACTATACAGAATAATAACATTAACTGTGGGCTTGCACTGACGAAAACATTGACGTTAAACATATTTAGAATTAAGACTCGGACACCTCACTGGTCAACGAAACGCAGAACTCACTAACGCCTGTCTTCTGTGAGGTCGTGGTATTTCACCGGTCGAGTCGGACAATTCTGTAACAGATGTTGCGGGCTCTACCACTGTTAAGTAAGACCTCGAGATAACCACCGTTTCACAGTCTAGCTCCATTTGTCTCTTGTATGACACACCATAAACCGAATACCACTATCAATGTATTTAATTTAAAAAAAAATGAATTAGAAATTATTTATGACTGACGTGTTTGACGGACGGACTATTTATATGTTTATGTTGGGGACTGGCCGAATGGAGAGTGAATTGACGATTAAAACGTTCGAGCTGTCATTCACTCTGACACAACCCCAAGCTCTAGCGTAATGGGGAACCTGGTAGCGGCAATCGGGTTGCATCCTGGATACGCGCTAAGTGTTTGGTGGAGTGTCGTTACATGAAGCCGGTCTACTTACTGAACTATCGATCCAAGATTATATTTTGTAATGTCCTAATGTATTTCGCTACGTGTCATTCTCCTTACCCTAACGCCCGACGCCCGAACTATTCATGATGGAGTTAAATGTCGACGCATCCTATCTGTACGTTCCTATATATACATAAAAGAAGTAACTGACTGACTAATTTAACGCACAGCCCAACACTGGGCCTAGAGGCTTGAAGTTTTGCCCAGACATTTCTATTATTACGCAGGCGAGCACTAAGAAAGGATTTTGCAAAATTCATCCCCTAAAGATCTAAAGTAGGTGATGAAACTACCCGTGCGAAGCCGAGGCGAATAGCTAGTGTTGTGTAAACTATCGAGTTATATTTCCATGTAATAAGTATTCATTTTAGCAAGTAAAACAAACTTATTAGTAACATACAACATAACAGACATTTTACTTTGATGCTTAGTCTCTTAAGCGATAAAGAATTGACCCGGTTCCGTACTACACAACACAACGTATTGTGAGTTGTGATCATACGTCTATGTGTTTTTGTATCGATCGCACGCACGATGTGGTCACAATGGTGATGCACAAGACATTGTCAAATCAATCAACGGTGAGTATTTTATTATAATCACTAATTCATTAATTCCATATCCTCATTTTATCATAGGACGTTGAGCCCACGGCTGGTCTCCAACCTGTTATTGTGGATATACTTTCGAAGTGATTAAAATCTTCGTTCATTGTGGTTAAGGATTGGAACATGTTGCCAATGTCAGTCCCATCCAACTATGACGAAGGACCCCTTCAAGAGATGAGTGAATAGGCTATTGATAAATTAGTACGTACCATCTTTCGACCAATCACGTGATCAAGCACTAGTTTGAATATTGTTTTGTTTATATAATAATAGAATATTTGACAAAAAAAAAACATACACACGAATTGATAACCTACTCCTTTTCGAAGTCGGTTAAAAAATAATTTTAATGTACATTCCGGAAGTTTATTTATTTATGTTCACGATGAAGACCGTAGTTACTAATGTCCTAAAACGTTAAAAGAATAAAGGTTACGTTAAAATAAATGTATTTATTGTGTTAAATTTGAGTAAACATAAATCAATACGTTAGATTAATAATATAATATTAATAAAGATTTTAAAGAGTATTTAAATTGACAACGATGACACTATGTGATTCTTACAAATGTTTTTTTTTTGGCAGAATATTTTAAATTCTTAATGCATTGCTATAATGTTCTATTTGATTGCGAAAATTATAAAGTATACGTAAAGTAATTATATCAAATAGAAATAGACTTAACTACTTATTAATTAAAACATATTATCGTTTGTAGTTAAAGCATTCATAAAATTGGGATACATTACATCACTGATGAATTGAAAGCTAGCGCTGACCTCGATAGATTCATGGTGGATTTGATATCTCTTTCTAACGCAACGCCTTCGCGTATTAGTTTGTCTCTCTCACTAAACAACGAGAACATAAACATAATGAATAGCCTAAGAGACTATGATCCGCGATAATGCTTAGATGAGTTTGTTCCAAATCAACTTGTAAAGTTTGTAAACAAACAAATGTCACTTACCATACATCGGAAATGTTGTAATTCTGTGAAAATGTGATAAAATAATGTGAAATTTTATAATATGGATAGTTAAAGTTATAAGGTGATGTGAGATAAAGTCGGTTTTCGAAAATATTTTGTAAATAGTTAGCTGTGGTGTACCTTTTGCTTATAGTTTTAGTATTTTCTCGTCAGAATCTTATGTTGAACTTGATGTTCTAAAACAGCGGGCTTATTAGGTTTATTTTTATATGCAACTAGCAGACCGCCCGGCTTTGCACGGGTAGCACTAAACAAAAAGAAAATCTACTGAAAACTATCCCATCTTTTAAGTTGGACGATGTTCCACATTGTGACCAAATTTTATCATGATCGGTTTAGTAGTTTCGGAGTTTATCCCGGACAAACATCGTGACCCGAGATATTTATATGAGATAGTATATAGCGCTCAGTGATAATATACCTTTCTGAAAGTTTTCAAAATCGGTTCATTAGATCCAAAGATTACCCCCGACAAACTCACAAACCCACAAACTTAACCTCTTTATAATATAAGTATAGATAGGTAGACTTTCTTTGATACTGGTAGCTTATGTATTTTCTTTGATAACGAAAGGATGAAAGAGAAATAGGATTTGAAGGGAGAGGGGATGAATAGAAAAGATAAATACCATCCTTTTTCCTCCTATCCCTCCTCTGTCCATTTAAGATCACACAGGCAACACACTGCAACTCACTAGCTTGTTGCTGGTGCCGATACGTATAGATTACTTAACATGACGGCTTGCTCGTTTACCAACTTCTTCTCGAAGGAGATATCGAGCCATTTAATGTCAACTTCCTCCATCAAACAACTTCACAACACATAAAACTAACTTGTAACTATAGTCTACTTACCTTGATGTATACAGACCCATTCATAATGTAGATTTTTAACCTAAAATTCGGTATTTTGAATATCAAAATTCAGGTTTTTTAGTAACCAAATTTGGTTTCTGTGGTATGTATACTCTGTGACAGTGGCTGTAGTCTATATAGTCTGTGGCG
>JWHW01003768.1:35606-45751 GCA_000931545.1 Papilio glaucus
CGTGCGTGTGACTAGAGAGAACTACCAAGTTAAGGTAAGGGGTGGAAGACAGATTTTTTCATAGTGACAATTCGTATCAACCGGGAGGTACGTCTTATTTGACAGTTGTCATCGAACGTGGTTATAATTGAAGGGTTTACTATGATCTATGATTCGTGTATAGTGGTTGCAATTCACGAGCACACGCGGCCTTTACGTGTGTTGTTTAACTCGTATTTGTACAGATATGTACGCTTGTCTACTCCGCTCGGGCAGACACTAACGCAATTATTTTTAATTGATTGTTATATAGAAGAAAGTATTGTGAGATAACCGTAGAAGATAGAGATATGCCATTGCTGACTTTTTGTAGATATACAATTCTGTACTACATTATTTTGATTTGTCTCGTAAGGTTTAGCCAGCGTTTATAATGTAAGTTGCGTAGTTTGAAAGATTTAAGGGAACGGACAGCGGAAACGATTTTGTTTTTAACCGACTTCAAAAAAAACTATATTCAAAAATAAGAAATGCACTTAAAAGTATAAAATAATTTTACGCAATTAAACATAAGAATCAATTCTTAATCATATTTATTTTAAGAGTCGGTGTCAGCGTCAGCTAAGGAAATACCAATATACGAGGATGCCTTAAGAAAACATTTTACAAATGAACTTTATACTATACTAGTGACCCGCCCCGGCTTCGCCTGGGTACCACTAAATATGTTGATCCGATCGCTACCAAACACAGCTGACACCGACTCCAAAAAGAAATATGATTAAGAATTGGTTCTTATGTTTAATTGCGTAAAATTATTTTATACTTTTAAGTGCATTTCTTGTTTTTGAATACAGTTTTTTTGAAGTCGGTTTTGTTTTTGTTTATATACTATGTAGTGATGTGCAGGCACGATATTTGCAGATCGTGGTGGGTCCCAGTCGAGGCGTGTACGAGGCATCTATGGCTTACATAGCCGCGGACGACAAATTCGAGATCAACTCTCGAGACATCTCCAGAACTAACGCGTAAGTCGTTTCAGCTGATTCGTTCACTGCTAGACATAGGATTCCCCCACTCCCTTTTTAAAGGAGAAGGTGGCAAACGAGCAAGCGGTTCACCGAGTATTAAGTGACCGCTACAAAAATAACACAGGCAGTCTATAAGGACTGCCGACAGAAGTGGAAATTCAAAACAGTCTTGACAATAGTTTAATAATAAATAATCAACAAAATAAACCCTAGTATCTAAACAATAAAATTCAAAATTGAATACAAGAAAAATAAATGAAAAAAGTTCGTCGAAACTGTTCCAAATTCAAATATTCTCCGATCGCCTCGCTCGATCACAGTTCTGGTAACGCTCTCGTCGCATTCACCAGCTTACTGCACGAGTCGAGCGTGCCTAAACAAGTTTTCACTTACAAAAAGGTTGTTTCCATCAGCTTCCCGCCAAAAACTTCCGTTCCATCCTTTCATTATTAGAAATAATAATGGGAAAAGGACTCTGGAATCTCACTCGCCGGACGTACCGCTTATTTCTTCGCAAAGAAGTCGCGGATACCAAATAGAACTACAATAATAATCTTGTTACAATACTTATTTACAAAAATAATATTTCAGATATAATAACGAGCCGAGCTGTATCAGCGCGACACATCCCCACCTCAACATGTACTGCTACTGCAACGATTGACCTTCAAATGACCGCAAGGTCACTTCAATACGCCCAAGGTCACCTTCAACACCGCAAGGTCACCTTCACCAATCACAAGGTCACCTTCAACAACTCCAACGTCAACTTCAACATCTCAAAGTCACCTTTAAAGCTTTAATGAACTTGTCGCGACAAGATTCACCAAGTGACCACTAATGTTGTCTAAGCTGTCACAACGATTAAAAATATACTATATCAAAAAGTAAGTCTGGGCCTAAAACTGTTGAATCTAAATAACCATATTAGGTTGAACCCTTTCATAACTTGTCATTGGCGATTATAAATGTCAAGTTAATGTGGACATCAAATCGAACTCGAATCTAACATTCTGCTTCACGTTTGTGGTTTTTAAGATTTAACAGTGTTAACCTTAGGTTTAACAGATTAAGAGGAACCTTGTGATTCATCAATATACATACCTATTATATGTAACATCTAATCTAGGTCCTGATCAAATAACAGATGAGATTATAAATTTCTTAAGTCCTATTATAGACCAATAAGACAGGGTACTGATATAATCCTACAAATCTTACTAATCCTACTAAAATGCGAAAGTTTGTACGTATGGATGTTTGTTACTCTTTCACTCAAATACTACGGAATGGATTTTAATGAAACTATACAATAATATAGCTTATATCATAATAATAATAATAACATATAGGTTATAATTTATAAAGATATTGTGTGAATTGTCCAAAATATAACGATAAGTGTCAAGTAAGGAGGAAAAAATTCAGACAATATTTATATGAAAGTAATTTAAATATCTTACGTACGAACAAAAATATGTATTTAATAGATAATTTTTGACGTAAGACATTTTTAAAGCAATGTTTGAACAAATTATGTTAAATGAATGTAAATATTTGAGTGTGTGTGTGTGTGTAAATAAATATTTAACAATAAATAAAGGCTATTTTTTACGTTTGGGTAGATTTACTATTATACTATTTTTATAGATGGGAAGGATTTGAATTAACAACGATTTGAAGATGACAAATAAAATTCACGACTGTCAAAATTTCGACAGATTAAAAAAATATTGTTCTATAACATCACTACATTTGTATTGTTAATCTTCAAAGCGTGGTATTGGACTTTCGCTGAGTTTGATAATCAAATCTTTAGCGGCATAAATCGGTTTTGTTAATAATTAAATCTTTCAGATAATTTTTATTCGCGTGTCTGGAAACGAATGACTGAGAGGGATCTTACGAAGTCGCCAATTGGCTATATAAGGTAGCTTCCTTTTTGGGTCCCGGATTATCCATCTGGTGATATATAACAACTTTGACGACTATTGTAATGTCTTAGGTTGATGTTATCTACAATAAATTTTGTAAAGTCGGTGTAGGGAAACCTTTATTCTTATAATTTGTTATGGAAAAGGTGGCAAACGAGCAAGCGGATCACCTGATGTTAAGAGACCTCTACCCATAGGCATCCGCAACACGCAAATTGTTAAAATATCGAAATAATTACAGGAAAAAATTAAAGCATATTAAATAAACTCACGCCATCTTGTGATACAAAAATGTACTATTTAAACTTTAATAATTTTATACTGATGAATTAATTGCATTGCGTTGCTGACTATATACTTTTAAATAATTGAACTAGATGGCGTGCTAGTTAAAAACATATAAAATTAGTACGTATTATATCTCCATACTTCCTCTGTTGGAAAAATTGTATCTTTTCCAAAATTTCTTCAAACGTAACTTTTTCAAATGGCAATGCTCAAATAGTGCGGGCTTCATACATTCAAAACATACAAAAATACATCCAATTCATTCAAAAAACCTTTATCTTCTTCATACATTCGATCTAACCAATTTTTTTGTATTTACTTGTTTAAATGTAGGTTAATTTCAAATAAAAACATATGTAAATCAACAAATAATATTTATTTACAAAATTAGCCAAGTTAAATCGGCGTGATTAACAAATTTGATGATTGGTGTTGCTAGCAACAAAAAATGGGTTCGCAGCGTCTGTAACAATAAAATAAATGTTTGTTATCAAAAGTATTA
The DNA here is from genome assembly GCA_000931545.1 of Papilio glaucus. Classification (NCBI taxonomy): domain Eukaryota; kingdom Metazoa; phylum Arthropoda; class Insecta; order Lepidoptera; family Papilionidae; genus Papilio; species Papilio glaucus. The sequence goes on from JWHW01003768.1 coordinate 39,341, forward strand.
ATTTTTATGTACAGTTACAAAGTGTATACTTACGGGTGTTAGGTGACAATATCGGTAGGCTGCTGAGGGCAAACGACACCGCGGCACTCGTCGCCGTAGTCCTCGCACGGTCGGTCCGAAGGCTTCAGGGGTTCTGCCTTCCCACAGTATTGGATGACTCTGTAACATATTACGTACTCACATCACCTGTATCATGATAAATCAAATATCATTTAATATACAGGATGTCCGGTAATGACGAATGATCCAAAGTTGCTTAGATTGCTAGGGCTTCAGACGATGAATTTATTTTTACAGTATTTAGAAGCCTTAAATAGATTTTTTTAAACCATGTGTTTGTAAACGACATCTTTTAGTGGAACATTGTTTAGTGGTTAACAGGATGCTCTAAAACACGGTCACGAGAATATATTCACTCATATTTGTAACCACCTGTATATTTTATGCGCTTATTCACCTATCCGACCTATACTCGGGTCACATTATTTTGTTTATATTACCCATAATCTCCCTTCTCCATCCACTTTTCATCGATCTTGTTGAGCTGCTCGAACTTTCCTTTGGGCAGGCCGCAGATCAGGTCCGCCTTCACCGTGCGCACCGCTATTATAGGCGCAGGGTTAAATCCTACGAGGAAATTATAACAATTAAATAAATAGGCCTAATATTCCCCTATTTCTATTCCTTCTTCCTCTCCCTTCCTTCTTTGTCTATATCCCACTTCTGCTCTACATAAAGGCTGGCAACGTATTTGCAACTTTTGTTACTATTGTTGGAGCATTAAGTGAGCCACTTTTCCTCTTTCAAAGACGAGAATGGAGGACTAGAATAGGGTCTACGGCACCTAACTCATAAAATAAAACGCAGAAGCATAATCGATTTAACTAAGTTTTAACACGCACAGTTCCCGATACGTAAGCGCCTCTTGTTACTTCATTTCCTACTACAACTAGGTGGCGTATTCTCTTATCTTTAATTGATTTTTTCTTATCCAAATACCGCCTTGGGGCGCGGCGTCCCTTTAGGGGCGCAGTGCGGCGCCCCATCACAGGGCTGCCAGTGGGCGTCGCGGTGTCACGGGCTTGTCAAGCTCCCGCGGCGTCCACGCAATGACCATGACGCGTGTAGTTTCTAGTGGGTAGGCCCACAGACCTACCTGTTGATCCGAACAGGGGACATGCATAAGGCGCATTTTCCACACGTTAAAAAAGGTTAGATTAGGTTGATTTATAAGTGACTCACCTTGCAGCGCTTGTTCAAAGCCTAGTGTTGGCACGCAGTTCCTCTCGCCTAGAAGCTTGCGGTAGTTGAGGTCACCCTTGAACATGACGGCCGCGGTGAGCTGCAGCTTGCGGTACAGCTGGTAGGCCTGCGCTTTCATGTCTTTGTACACGACCGGAGACGTCCAGAAGTCGTCACACTGGAATTGGATATGTTGACGTATTGAACCAAAGGTCGGGTATATGGGTAAATCTCGAATGGGTACCATTGACGTTGTCTGCTAATTGGTCTAGAAGGGTTAATTTCGAATAGGTACAAGAGTTCAATTGAAGCGGCTGGTATAATTAATAAATCATAATACAATGTTATTTTCAATTATTTTCGTACTATTAGTAACTAAAATTATAAATTACATTTACATACAACTAAAATTAAATCAGTTATTTATTTTGACAAGAGTGAGAATTGAAGACAGTGAAAAATAATTATTAGTGAATTCAGTTGATAAAGGTTTAAAATTCTTTTGGTTATTTTTATTGTCCATAACATGTTGGAAAAAACTAACTAAAAAGTATAATTAATTAAATAGTTACTAATGCTACGAAAATGATTGAAAATAAAATCAGATTTAATTGTTTACGTTTAGCGACTGGCTAAAGGATGACTGGCAACGAATCCAAAAAGCGGGTCTCAAGTTTCGACCAATCAGCGCTCAGAGTTGGTTTTGTAGACAAAGACATTCGGCACATTCTCAATAAATCGCTAAAATGACAATGTGCCGACCGTTTAAAATTTTCCTAGCCCGATTGTATACTGCCTGCCCTTACAATCGGTCAGTGGCATATACAAAAGAACACCATATAAAGAATATACTTATTAAAATAGAAGCTTTGTGTTTAAAATAATTTTACCACATCCTATATTTTTAGATCTAAAGATTACACGTGCCTTGCCGGGCTAGACAGTGCTCTCGGTGCGTGTACATATTGTGTCGAGTGCTCGGCCGAGCGCTTGACACTTTTTCTCGGTTTTTAAAGGACAGAAGAACGCCATTGGATTCTTACCATGACAACGAAGGTTCCCTCTTCAAAGAACTGCATCCAAGTACCTCCAAGTTGTCTTAAGTTGTCGGCGCTCACCGACAGAGGGGGGAGACTTTCGGCAGGCTCTCCTTCGGGAGTATCTGAAAGGTATAAGTTCAACTGTTAGTCAACAGTTATAGTTGTTTGTGATGTTATCATGACACTCATGTTATTTTGCACGCGTAGTACTAACACTAATCCGTCATAACGAAGCAGTACCTACTATTTCGGATCTTTTCGTCATACCTTCGATCTGGATTGTTCTAGAAAGCTGAAACTTTGAGAATATGTCCTCAATGGTACTTGCTTTCAGTGTTTTAGATTTATTACACCTGAAATACGCTAATTTTCCGGCTTAGGTACTTCCTAAAGTCGTAGAAAGCTGACATTTTTTATAGTCTAAGGTTACAAACGAGCGACCAGTTCACTTGATACCAAGTGACAGCTACCCATAGGGATCAGCAACAGGTTAAGGAGTTGCAGATGCATTGTCTACTTTCGATTGACAGAGGAAGAGACAGACAAAAGGATATTTCCTTTCCTATCCATCCCTTCCCCCGTCAAATCCTCTTCCTCTTCCCACACTTCTCTTCTCGATATACTTTCACTTCACGCCTGTCTTCTGTGAGGTCGTGGTATTTCACCGGTCGATTTGTGCAACACATGTCCTTCTGGGCTCTACCACTGTTATTTGCTTGGCACATAATGTCCCCTGAAATGGATTTTCAGGAATGCATTACTTTTTCAATTATATTTTGTCACCTGCATTAGCTTCTTGTGGTATTTGTCGGCTGTAGTTCGCGTTGGCGCACATTTCGAGCGTTTTTCTGAAAAATTATCAAAAAATATTTTTGTTTTTTGTTTTTTTTTTTAATAAAAGAAGGTGAAAAACGAGCTAATGAGTTGCAGATGCGTTACCCCATCCTTTCAAGTTAAGGGAAGAGGACCAAAGTTAGTCCACGGCACCTAAATCATTATTGAAAAATTATTTTTTGACAGCTCAATTATTAAGGAAGGTTCAGACTGTTATCTCTCTACAAACCTTACGCTATGGTGTGGTGAGTAGCTAGTGTATACTCACTTGAAGTCAATCGGGGTGACGTCAGACACAAACCATGGAATTTTTTTCACGTGAAATCGAACCTGGAACAAGTTTACATATTAAAAAAATCTGCTTTTTTAGTACGTTTCCCCACTGCAGGGACAGAGGTATCACCGAGAGGAAGGTGCTGTAGTCCACGCTGGTCCAGTGCTGGTGGATGTCTCTTGTCTTCGAATTTAATGGTTCTAAGACATGCCGGTTTCCTTACGATACTTCCCTTTACCTTTTACTTTCTTAGGGAATAATTAATGAAGCAAAGAACAATGCTATGTTTCAAATTTGAACCTTAAGTGAACAATGTTAAAAATATTTTTAAAATTTGATTTAATATCAGAATTCTTAAAATTCGTAATGTCATTAATATTTCAAAGAATCAAGGAGCAATTTTTTTTATCCAGAAAAAACAATCTATACCTTGTTGCAAGGAAACATGTGATTTTTGTAAACAAACAGTTTTTACGTTAAAATTCGTAAATTAAAAAATATTATCGAAAAACAACTTTTTCTCATATCACCATATAACATTAGCTATCCATATTACACAATTTCACTTCACTTTATCTCACGATTTCAACAAAATTACAACATTTCCGATGAAAGTATAAAAAGTGTAATGGACGCCATGTATGGTAAGTGACGTTTGTTTACAACAATTATATCTTGCTATGAGACAAGGTATATTGCATTTTTATCCACCATTCGACATTCAAGTAGTATATTCTTGCCTTCAATGAGATAAAAAAATCATTTCGACTTAGTCTAAGATAAGGGTATAAAATTTTATACCCTCATCTGTTATTTGATCAAGACTAATATGAACAATGGTAAATCAAAAGTAGGTTACCGAAATCTGGGACCAACACTGTTACATCATAAAACCAAATTAGGTTGAACCCTTACGTGAACTCCCCTCGGCGATTCTAGGGGTCAAGTTAAAAGGTATGTTGATGTACATCGGAATGTAAGACTCCAGTTCGATGTGACGTGAGCTAGATGAGGGTATACATTTAATTATACCGAATTTATACATATAATAAAAATGTAACTGATCGCTGTCTGTACATGGAAGATATTTGAGAAAAACTATTATTGGGAGCCTTCATAAACGCAATAAAACCCAAAATAATGATTATTAGAATTTTTGTCTGTTTGTCTGTGCGTTTGTGTCGCTAATCTCAGAAACGGCTTAACCGATTTGGGTGCGGTTTTCACTAATGTATTGTGGTAAGCCTCACTTAACATTTAGTGTTTGTTTTATCTCAATCGGTTTATAAATAAAAAAGTTATATCAATTTAAAGAACCATGTCGAACATTTGTTCGATAGAAATGCTATAAAATAGAGTACTATTAAGTAGCTAATATTATTTCGTTTAAGTAAAATTGAAGATTGAAACCGCGGGGCACAGCTAGTCTTATACAATAACTATTTACATTTAAAACAAAAACTTTATTACCTTTTTGACAATCTCCTGTGATATTAGGAAGTGCGCGAAACACAAATCCGAGAACAATTCATAGCCAGAGTTGTCGCACACAATATCTGAAAATGGAGACGAATGGGGTTTTTAGCCGATGAGGTTCACCTGAGTTGCAGATGCGTTGCCTACCTTTAACAGACAAAAGAGGGGATAGACAAGGAAAAAGTTATTACCCGTTACTATTCATCCTCCTCTGCCTATCTTCTTTCCCTTCCTATCCCATCCTTATTAGAAAAGAACGATGAGGGGAAAAAGACTGGAATCGGGATTTCACTAAACAGACGAAACGCAGAAATACTTCTACCTGACGTGTGTCTTCTGTGAGGTCGTGGTATTTCACCGGTCGAGGCCCATTCCTGCAACAGATGTTGTTGCGGGCTCTACCACTATCAAAACTGTCCGATCCATTGTGAACTCCTGCAGCCTACACTGACTGTTGCTTGCTTGGATTGTCATAGATAATATTTTTAATGAGTTTTTTTTTATTAAGTTTTACTTGATACAGCCAAACTTATTTGATAGGAAGCTGGTAAAGAGCGTGTAGGTTATCTCGTGTTTAATAGCCACCGCTTCCATCAAATTGATACACAAATATCCATCAAAATCGGTCCATTCGTTTGGTTACTACGATGCTACAGACAAATACACAGGTATACAGATTTAACTTAACAAGTTGTGTGGTCCGCCCTTGTTTTTTCCGTGCATGAAAACACAGATAAAACGACATTATCTAAAAATGAATCCTAGCTAGATTTATCACCTCGGAAACCCCCTGCATAATAAATTTCATGAAAATCGTTGGAGCCGTTTCCGAGATTCAAATTATATATATACAAGAATTGCTCGTTTAAATATTAAAACCAGTCCCCTTGCGTCGGAAGTTAAAAGACTTCGAACGAAGACAAACCAACAAATCAAATGCGTCGCAAAACCAGAAGGAAAAAAAGGTTATTACCAAAGGTGACAACTTCTGGTATGACCATCTTCGCTGGGCACGGTATCTTTGGAGGTTCCTCCTGAGCCTCTTCTCCTTCATTCTCCGGTGCTGCTTCAGGTTTAGGTTCGGGTTCCTAAGAGAATAAGATATATCAAAACTTATACCGATCAGATTAGTGACATACTAAAAAAAGTGCGTGTGTATTCTTTTTTTTGGAACAAATTGGCAAACGAGCAAGTGGATCACCTGATGTTAGGCGAGCGCTACACATAGACATCTGCAACAAGCTAATGTGTTGCAGATGCGTCGCCTACCTTTAATGGACAGAGGAGGGCATAGACAGGAATAAGGATATTTCCTTTTCCCCGTTAACCCCCTCCCCGTCCAACCCTCTTCCCGTTACCATCCTATCTTATTGAGGAAAGGGTGGGAAGAGGAAGAGGACTAAAATTAGGCCTCCTTTCCCGATTAGAGGTTGACGTGACTGCTGTATAAAACCCCTAAAGCATTTATTACCCTTACATTACTTAATTTACATAATTTTAACATAAAAGTGATATTCTCTCATAAAATATAAGAAAAATACTAAA
>JWHW01003772.1:0-16674 GCA_000931545.1 Papilio glaucus
AGGCTTTCGTACTTATTTCTATTCATTGCTACCACGAATGAACGGGTCAAAATATATGATCTAATTTATATGTCGTGGCCATATCTTAGAATTGATAATTTTATGATGTGGCCGGCCATTTCATGATATAGTTGTATTTCATGAAATGGCCAATACGCGCTGGCCACTTCATGATGTGGTCTGGCCAGATTTATGAAATATAATCATTTGAAGCTATGAACAGTTAACGCACGCCTATTTCATAATAAGTTCAAACATTAATAGTCATAAATAGTTAGTTGTATTTTTTATTGTCATTGCAGTTGTACTCCGTTAGAGCCGCTGATATTGTTTTGTTTTTGTGATGCATCATGGTGGCGGACAATTAATCTGATAAAAGCTAATAATTATGTGTCAATTGAAGAAAAAAAAAATGAAGTGAAAAAACAAATTATACTATTAACCAAGATTACTCATGAACTTCGAATGATACATAAAAGAAGGCATGGTGACCACGCAACGGAAATCAATGGCTAGTCCATTCTCTCTAAGTCGTTCGAAATTAGGAAATTAATTTAAGGAAATTTCATTTTAATTTTCACAGGAATTGTCCGTTTTGACAGAAACCGCAGTGAGAAATGTATATAAAGTTCCTCCTTCTTACTTTGTAATTTTATTAAATCTTTGATGTCACGGAAACCCATTAATGATATGGCCAAACGTTCACGTTTAAACGATATAGTCAGTTTTAAATGGCCATTTCATGAAATGGTCGGCCACATCATGAAATGATCAATTCTACGGCCACGACAAATATATAAAAGAACGGCTGGACCTATTTCGCTATTTTTTTTTTGTTTGTTATTGTATGGTCTGTGTTCTTCATGGCGACAAGCGTGATGGCATAACAAACAAACAAACAATCTTACATTCGCTTGTATAATGTTGTTGTTGGTGTGCTGCGCGGTTAGCAAGGCACCTATATACAAGATACATATAAACAAGGCATTCGTGATTCAACCACTTCAGTCTGGTTTCAGCTGCGGAACAAACTGGAGCTGTAGTTTCGGTAAGTAACTTGATATTTTAATATTATATTTTAACACTAGTTGAATTGTTCTTCGTGTAGCGCAGACTTTATTCGAGGTTTCGTCTGTGTATCTCTATGCTATATCAATTTTCATTATAACCTGCAAGTATAGACTATAAATACAAGATCATCGAATAAAAGCTCCTATCGTTATTTCATTGTCTACTACTACGAATGGGTGGCGTTATTCTCAATCTTAAAAGAAATTATTTTTTTCTATTGTCCTGATCAGTAGACAAATAAAAATAATTGTCATAGGTACATTATATGACCACAAAGTTTCTAGTCGGATCTTTACAAGTTAATACATCCTAAGATTTAGTAACGTAGCTTATACTTAGGCAGCTAATAAATACATTTACATAGATTCAAAGCAAGCTGCTGCTATTTCTCACAGAAAAATATAAAATAACTTATGCAATAATCATCAATTAAGAATTTGTAAGGGACTGGAGCTGTGCCTCAATACAATTTAATTTAACCGACAATTCTCCAGCATAAGCTGAACCCAACTACATATAATGCATCACATTGATCTGAGGTCAGCTTATACAGGAAATTTTTATTTCTTCATAAAAATGTTGATACTGCTTTCGACCTTTATGCGGGTATGCATTAAGAAAAATCTTATCTTTTTTTAGTGCTAGCTTACGTAATAACAGCAGTCTTTATTTGCAAATTATAAAAGTCTGTCACAACGCAGTAGTCTGGGTTGTGCCTAGGTGTGCTTGTGCGTGCAATTTATCAGTCAGTTTTTTCTTTTATATTGTGTAATAGCTGAGAAAACGCTTCGAGGTGAGGTTTTTTCTATTTTCTTCTAATTAAACAATTATTGACATAGATTTATATACCTCCAGATACCGTGTTCCATACAAATTTAATATTCAAAAGTGAATAACACTTTTTAATCTATCGTCTTTTATATTTCGTTGTATTTTTAAGGTAAATATAATTTTGTAATGTAGTTAACAACACTTATAACATAAATAAAAAATAAATATACGCTCACTTCCGTAACCCCGAGGGGTAGGCAGAGATTATGGATTTCCATTTGGCGCGATCCTGGCACAACTCTCTCGCTTCTTCTGCATCCATACATATCTACGCATACATGCTCGTCGGTTATGGGTGCTCCTTATATCACCCTTTTTTAGTAAGTTTTTTCTTTTCTGTTACTAATCTGATCGATATAAGTTCTCCTTGGACGTCCCCTACCAACGCTGCCACGCACTTTTGCAATATTAATTTGTTTCGTTACTCTCCCTTCATTCATCCTTTCAACATGCCCGAACCACCGAAGCATACCTTTCTCAATTCTAGTCACAGCATCCTCTTTTGAGCCACAATTTTCTCTTATAACGCTTTTTTAATCCTATTATTCTACGTCACGCCTAACATACTTCTTAAGGATCGCATTTCAACGGCATTCACTCTACTAATATGCTTTTCTTGCCAAACCCAGCTCTCACTTCCATACATTAAAGTGGGAACTAGTACAGCATTGTGTATTGCCAAACGAACCTTCATAGACAGATGCTGACTCCTCACTACTCTACGTATAGCCCCATTCATTTTATTTCCCGCTCATTTGCCGTTAACATTCAAGCAATTACTGTCTTACTTTGTTCTCTTTCAAACACCATTACTTTCGTCTTATCTACATTCATCTTCAAACCTTTACCTTCTAATGAAACATTCACTACATTCAGCATAAGTCCTCCGCTGATGACGCAAACAAAACCTGGTCATCGGAACAAAACCTGGTCATCGGCGTACGAGAGACATTTTACAACTAACTCGCCCATTCTTAATCCACAATCTTCGTCTTTCAAAGCTTTCAAACAACCATCCATAAAGAGATTGAACAGCCACGGAAATGCTACACAGCCCTGTCTTATACCTTCAATTGCTTCGACTTCGATGCTAAGCCAGTCTGAGTAGGACCCGTTAATCCTAACACAAGCAGTAGAATCTTTATAAAGAGACTGTAACGCTTGTATTAGATCACTGTTCAATCCAAACTCAACTAAGGTTGACCACAGATTATCTCTTTTAACTTTATCATAGGCCTTTTCCAGATCTACGAAGGCGCAGAAAACTTTGAGCCAAAAACTTTTCTGTGATCATACGTAAAGAAAAAATCTGATCTATGCAACCCATTCCTTTCCTAAAACCAGCTTGCACATCCCACATTCTTTCTTCTGTTTCTTTCATCACTCTTTCAATCAGCATAAAGTTTTCCCACAATGCTGAGAAGGCTGATTCCTCGGTAATTTTTACAATCCTGCTGTGACCCTTTTCCTTTATATAGGGAAGATGATGACTTTACGCCAATCTTCCGATACTAGGCCATGTCTCCAACATATATTGAAAAAGACCCACAGCAGGCTTGCAATTACACCTTCTCCAGCTTTCAGCATTTCAAGGGAAATCCTGTCATACCCAGTCCACAACAATGAAAACTAATAATAGTAACATATTATAGAAAAATACATTTTCACCCCCCGTATCTGAAATATAGGGTCGCAATAACAAATTGTAAAGTGAACTTGGTACTTATGTATGTATTATTTTACTTTTTATCTTGCTAAAATCTTTCCGCAAGAGGGTCAAGCCTCTAATGGGGTTAAAACCCCCAACCAATGATGTCCTTTTTGTACCTGCATGTGAATATCTAAATGGACTTTGATATTATCGTTTCTAGTCAGGGTAAAATCTGTAACATCGTAATGAGCATCGACTTCTACTACATCGGGGGCTCGCCGCCGTGCGCCATGGTCTCGCTGACCGCCGCGGCGCTCGGCATCGACCACAGACTCAAGCACCATTTCAAGGACATGACGAAAAACGAACAATTGCAAGAGGACTTCGTTAAGGTATGTCGTCGGCCGCGTATAGATTATCAATCAAAACTAAACCATCCCGAGGTCCATTCATAAGCAGACATTACTTGGTGGTCCGTGTCCGTACAGACAAATATTGGTTAATGTACCTCCATACTAATTTAAATAATCATCAATCTTTACATATAATAAAAATGTAACTGATCGCTGTCTGTACATGGAAGATATTTGAGAAAAACTATTCTTGGGCCGTGCCTTCATAAACGCAATAAGACCCAAAACAATGATTATTAGAATTTTTGTCTGTTTGTCTGTGCGTTTGTTCCCACTAATCTTAGAAACGGCTAAATCCTAACCGATTTGGGTGCGGTTTTCAATAATATATAGTGGTAAGCTTCACTTAACATTTAATGTTTGTTTTATCTCAATCCGCTTATAAATAAAAAGTTATAACAATTAAACTGTGCTACGCCCTTACTGTGTCGACCTCACATACGCGGGAAAAGGACAGGGAGATGATGATGATGAGGTTACGGTAGTATTAAGTAGGTAATATCATTTCGTTTAATTAAAATTGAAGGGCGGGTGAAACTGCGGGGCACACTAACTAATTTTCGGAGATGAAGTTGCTGGTAACCTTATTGACGGTTCTTACAGCTTCATCTGATACAGGGCCAACGTTTTTGTTGCCAACAAAAAGTTTTTGCCAACTTCCAACTTGCTGACACCTGGTCTACCAGTTTAGAAACAATTCACTAACATACTGATGCAATGTTTGTGAACAATGAAATGCTCTCCTCAATTTGAATTAATTAACTAGTTTATTCAACTAAACGAAATTTACAGCTAGGCTCTAACAACCTATGTCCAATCTTTTCCAATATTTAATAGAAATTAAAAAAAAAAGAATTATATAATTTCGTTGTGTCTATGGTTCAGATCAACCCTCAACACACCGCCCCTGTGATCATTGACGATGGCTTCACATTATGGGAGTCGCGCAGCATCTGCAAATATCTCGTGGCCAAGTACGGCAATGACGAACATAAGAAGCTTTACCCCGAGGACATAAAGACCCGGGCACTCGTCGACCAGAGGTTGGACTTTGACCTTGGCACTCTTTATGCTAGGTTCTACGAATATTATGTAAGTAAACAATGGGTGATGTTAAAAGATAAGGCGCACACAGATCTGGCTCCAGGCGCTGGCGTGGCGCGGACATTTTGCCGTTGTAATAAAATCTTATACCAAATTCATTAGAAAGAAAGGACAACTTTAAATACACTGAATTGGGTGAAGCTAGCTCTAATGGCTAACAAAGGAGACCGCGACAAATAGTCGTATGCGAGAATCGGAGGTCTGCATGTAAAAGATCCAGTCCAGAGTCCAGCAGTGGGCTGATGTTAGCTGATGATAATGGTGACGATGATGAATAAAATTCACACAGAGTAAATAAAGACAGACAAATTAACAAAAAAACTAAAATATACAGCCTTGTTATGTTATATTTTAATGGAAGAATGTGGCAAACGAGCAAGCGGTTCACCTGATATTAAGTGAGTGCTACTCATAGCCATCTGCAACAAGCAAATGAGTTGGGTTGAAAGGGGATAGACTGGAAAAAGAATATTTATTTCCTATTCATTCCTTCCCCCGTCCAATCGTCTTCCCCTTTCAATGCTATACCTTGTAGGGAACGATGGAAAGGGGAAGAGGACTGACACCGGCTTCAATGCTGATATGAATAAACTTACTTCCTTAATTAAACACAATTAAAATAGACGGATATAATTAAAATAGAGAATAGGATAGTTATAACTTTTTGCTTTGGCAATTGTAATCGTAAAATATAAATACTGAACGTGTTTCTGTAAGGTGCTAGTGTCACGCGTTACGTAATGACTCGAACGTTTCTGAATCATTGTTTGCTTATTATGCTTTAACTTAAAAAAATCACTTATCAACTCAACCTTTGATCATGTTGAAATTTTCCACGCATTCATGGAATACAGAATATAAAATGTTATTGTAAATAACAATCTTAACGATATTATGTATATTTTAATTTTGAGATTCCAGTTATATAAATTTTTGTCAATAGGGTATTCATATTTTAAAAAATAAAAATAAAAAATAAAATTAAAAAATATGTATCTACCTACTCATTTCATTTTAGCCTATTTTTCTAATCTTCTATCGGTTTTAGGGAATTCTTGTTTTATAACAACTTTCAGAAGTGGGATTGTTACCTACTATGGCGGATAGTAGCCTAACGTTAAGAATGTTTCGGGGGATACTTGCCCCGTGCGGGGAAAGATACCTCAATACAATTTAAAAGATTGAAACAATACTGAATTAAGTAGTTTTTATTACTTACTGAGCTCGTTTAATATGCATAAATCAATAATTTTTCAAAATTATAGAATAGCATTTAGTTTTAATGGAACAACACCAATGTACCAAGAATGAGGTTCTTCAGAAAGGGTGACTTTAATGAAGATGACAAAAGACTTTATTGAAAAACGGATTTCACTCCTGAGTTCTTGAATCACGTTTTTAGGTCTTTTATAGAGTTAAGACAAATCGTCACGCCCGAAAGCTTGATGAGTTACCAGAGTAGGGGTCAATTCTGGAATATTTACAGCGCTGCCTAGTAGACTATCGGTATATCGACGAGATCGTGAACTAAGATGTCTTTACGAGGCTGAATCGAGGGCTCGGAGTTTAAGCCTAACAAGTTTCAGTCGTATGTCAGACTGGGGAACGTCATCTCCCAAACTGTACTGTACACTGCTGCACTGGGAGATATTTTTAAGAATCAGGACTCGAAAATGCAAAACATCAACGTCAACGGCGATACCTCTCGCACCACTGATGTGCTAATGACGTGGTCATTGGTGAAATCCTTGGAGAATATAAGTTAAAACCTCAACGATCTTAACGCTTCGCCCCGAAGTATATGGCTACAGATGAACCTTGACAAGATGAAAATTATCAACGAGCACATAGTGCCCAGCTCAGTAACAATCGATAATTCAGTTATTGAAGTGTCGTAAAAGACGGTCGTAGAGTCTTTTTAAGTATTTCCATTCCAGTTATAATATACCTTAAGTTCGCGATATTCCTCTCAATATTCCTTTGAGTTTTGTTATTTGTTGAGGTCTTTGCACTAAACAATGTTTTAGACAATATGGCGCGGCACCTAGCAATGATTTTGCGTTTACTTGCAAGTTATTTTACTCAAGAAAAAATAATAATAATTTAGAAAAACAATAAAAGAATAATCAACATGACTTACAATACTTAAGGTAAAGAGCTAATTTCACCAAAATCATGGTATACTTAAGAATGGAACAAGTATCCCAATGGGGTAACTATCCTGTTTATATCCTAAATATTCGACAAAGCACCGCACAATTTGTTCCGTGGGTATAGATACTGCTGAAGGTTATAGAAACATCATACATACGTAATAATACAAATAACCTTTTTGTCGACAGTACTGGCAACTGATAGACGGGTCGCCGTTAAGCGAGGTAAGACATAAGTTAGTGCAAGAAGCACTAGGGTTCCTGAACAGTTTCCTGGAAGGCAACAAATACGCCGTAGGCTCTGAGCTAACGCTGGCTGACCTCAACCTGGCAGTCACTATACAGATCCACGAAATCTCTGACGTCAGCTTCAAGGAGTATCCAAACATTGTCAGGTAAATCAATAAATAAACACTCACGCCCATGACCCTGAGAGGTTTGCCTACATTCATGGACTGAAAATAAACAGAAAAGAAAAGAGGATATTTCCTTTTCCTATCCTTTCCTTATTAGAAAAGGATTCGAAGAGGTAAAGACTATAATTAGGCCTCCGGCGCCTCACTCGTCGGCCAAAACCCAGAAAACTTTTACTTGACGCCTATCTTCTGTGAGGTCGTGGTATTTCACCGGTCGAGCCGGCCCATTCGGGCAACAGATGTTGTTGTTGCGGGCTCTACCACTGTTAACTGTCCTCTTTTATTACAATATTAATTTAAGAAAATTAGTTACTCGTTTGTTTTATTTTATTAAAAAAAATACTTCGTCGTACTGGAACCTATGCGCCTAATACCTAACAACTTCTTCCAGGTGGTTCGATCTTGTGAAACGCACAGCGCCGAAGTTTAATGAAATTATGCAGAAATATAGTAAAGAACACAACGACGCTGTACATTTCTATAAAGATTTAATGAAAAGAACGGTTTTGAATAAAAATAAATCATCGTAAACATTTCCTTCTGCGTCACAAAGGGGCAATGGAGGGAAACATGCCATCTAGTGATGAAATAAGTGACCCAGTGAGCTAGAAAGAGACTACAGATTTCTAACTACCACGGTCGTGGCACACCTCTCTCGCTTCTTCTACATACATCTACGCATACGTGCTCTTCGGTTATGGTCACAATAATAAAGAAAAAGTAATAAAAAACCATTAAAAAGTTAATTCAGTAACTACAGCATCTATGCCGGTCTTAGCCTTCATTCGAGGAAGAGCGGGATTGCCCTTCGGCACAGTTTTTTTGTCGTCCCGAATAAAACCCTTAAAAAAATGGCACCGAAAGATAATCTCGCTCTCGGTACATCCCGTTTTGTTGCCTCTTCCAGCGGCGCCAGGAGCGACCCCTCCTCACGCTTTACCTACAGCTGGCCACGGCTTGCATGCTACAAATATAGTTTGACTTGTCTTGAGGACCGAGTTAAGTTAGGATGGATTTAGTATACTATCAAGTTAATTCAATTATACAACCAACTTTCGTCCACTTCACCACTTAACATCAGCAGGGATTGTTGTCAAACGACATTTTATTCATTGTTAAAAAATGTATTCTCAAATCACATTATGATACATTTTATAAACGGCTGTGGATGTTTTGAATAAATCATTGAAAAATTAAATGTTGTTTTATATTTATTTAAAACAAAACCTATCAATATTGATTTCATATACTATTGAAGTATTTAAACACTCTTTTTTTTTATGGTAAAAAAACTCTTTTATAATCGCTTCGTCTTTGATCTATAAATAATGTATCTGCGTAAAGTTTCGATCGACACGAGTTTACTTGCGTTCATTTAAAGGACCGATGACAATACATTTTTATTTTATTTCAATATTAATCAAAATTATTAGGATAAAATAAACAAAATTTTAAGCAAAAACAAAACCGACTTCAAAAAATATATATTCAAAAACAACAAATTTTACTCAAATAAACATAGGAATCAATCCTTAAATCTTTGTTGAGGCCATACCAAATTAATTAAGGATTTTAAAAATAAAAACAGTGCACGTCCAACCATTACAATTTATTGACACTCACTGAGAAAACAAAAAAAAAACTGTCCATATATATGCTAATACTTTAAACAAAAGAGAGCTATTGCTCTGCAATTTCCACAGGCGCTTATATTTTCCTGAACACACCCGCCCGCGTTGGAAGCTGGCTTTCAACCAGAAACTTCGTCAGGCAGCGGGCAAATTTTGCTAAAAGCTCGCCGCACCATGCCGTTCGCTGTCTTGACGACTGCCACCCGGACGACACCTTCTGCACCAGGTTGAAAGGATACTATTCTGCCTAACTTCCAAAGGCGACAGTCCATCCACCTTCAATAACACCAGTGTGTCCAATTTAAGAGCTCCCTTACTAGTACGCCACTTCACTCGGTGTTGAAGTTAAGAGACGTACTCCTTACTCCATCTCGACCATAAATGTTGACGTGTCCGCTCAATCCTCTCATAATGGTAGTCCGACGATGGTAATGAGGTAAGAGGGCGTCCAATTAATAAATGACCGGAAGGTAGTGGCGTTAATTCCTCTGGGTCCGACGAAAGGGGAGGCCTTGAGTTCAGGATGGCCTCGATCTTAACTAGCACAGTACTAAGTTCCTCGAACGTCAACTTACAATTGCCCAGTACTCTATTAAGATGATGTTTGGTCGACTTAACACCGGCCTCCTAGAGGCAGCCTAAATGGGGCGAATAAGCCGGAACGAAATTAAAATTAATGCCTTCGTTGGCATTCAGTAGTGCATTCAGTCAACGAATTGCAGTTTTCTTTGAGAAACTTGGTAAGATCATTACATGCTCCTACAAAAGAAGTTCCGTTGTCGGAAAAAATATCATGTGACTTTCCACGAACTTTCACTATCTTTGAACCGCGACCTTGGCGACTGGAAGAATGAATGGGACCTGCGTAGTCCAATGCATCGCAGAATATATGACGGGGAATTCGAATTTGATTTAATGTAGGTAAACCACTTATTATCTCTGATCAAAGATTCTTTGCTTCTGGCGGAAGTGACACATCCCAGGAAAGCTTGTGTAACCACAGCTTTTGAACAAGCATTTTCATTAAAATAACACACGGAGCTAAAAGCCCTAACCGGTCGAAAATCTGGGAGATTACAGAAAGCATTTCACGCTTGGAATTGCTATCGGGAATAGCAGTGCCAATCTGAAAATAAAGCTCGGCTGATGACGGTTGCCAGCCTACACCTAACGTTTTGTTCGGTTCTACATTCAAATTAAAAGAAGATTTGCTGAACGAACTAACTAACTGAGGCTCATTTGATTGCCATTTCCTAAGAGGCATCCACGCCAAAGCGAGTTCTGTAGTTACCTTATCACGAATATACCCCCCGACCGGGTTCCCGCCTTGTCGTGGCGGTGGGGCTCAGTAGCCGTGGGTGGGGGCCCACGGTGAAGCCAAGAGGAACCTACGGCCGCTCCGTGAGGCAGGACCGGCCAGAGTGGCCGCTCGGGGTGGGCTTCTGGCCAGCCCGCCCCTCGAGCGAGCCGGCGGCTGCGGGGACGTGTCCCCGCAGCGAGTGAGGGTGAGTCGCGGAGGGAGAGGGCGAAGAAAAATCACGAATGTAAGCAGCTTCCTGAATGTCATCGGTAACTGTTAACAGGTCGTCAACATAAAAATCATGAGCTATGATATGAGCAATTTTCTTGTCACTACACTCAAGGCTTATTTGCTTGACACAACGTGTAGCAAGAAAAAGGGCACTGGCCGTCCCGTACGTCACGGTTTTTAACTGAAAGACTTTTAGAGGAGCAGTAGGGTCATCCCTCCAGACGATCTGCTGTAAGTATCTATCCTCAGAATGTACAGATATGTATCTATACATCTTCTCTACATAAGCCGCTAAGACGTATTTATGCTGACGGAAGCGAAGCAGCAGAGATAATAAGTCATCTTGGACCTACCATTTGAAGTTTAGTTACATGTAGTACTCCATGATGAGGAATGTAGTGAGCCTTGTCATCGATCTCATTACATTCAGTCATATGACGTAGAGACTGATACTCTGACATAAAATCAACATACATTCTACTGAAAGTACTGTAAGTAAGTAGTAAGTAGTAAGTACTACTGAGCTTTGAATTTGCGTTCCAAAGATAAAAAACTTATCAGTACTCGATGATGATGTGTGCGCAATTTAATATCGGTGAATAGCTTTCATTTGATGACTGCATAGACACTTCACACATTTTATTGATATGTGAAGAAACATTATTAATGCCTATGACTGATTTGAACTGAACCGGAAGATTTAAAAAATCATGCAGTCTCTCCGTCATAATCGACGATGTGCACCCCTCTGTTCTTCTTTGCAGCTTCTATAATTTTTTTTCTTTTCCACTTTTCTTCTTTTTATAACATTAAATGGATGATTTAATGGATGGATAATATCCCGGATCGAAGGACCAATGTTGAGGCCATAATAAATTAATGAAGGTTTTTAAGAATAAAAACTGAGTGCACGTCCAACCATTATCATTTATTGACATATATATCACTCACTGAGAAATCGAAAAAAACTTTCCATATAAGATGCTTATACACTATACACAAAAGAGAGCTATTGCTCTGCAATTTCCACAGGCGCTCATATTTTCCTGAACAAATGAACTACACACTATACTAGTGATCAGCCCTGGCTTTGCCCGGTGGTACCACTAAATGTTAATCCGATCGCTACTAAACTTGACAGGAACAGCCACTGTGCCATTCTAAACATTCCCTGTAAATTCTATCGAAATTGGTTCAGCCGTTTCGAAGTCTAAAGGAACATACACACATAGCCTTTTATATATATTGAATACCCGTACTTTACAGTACCCATAGTTACAGATCTAACTTGGCTGACGCCGACTCCAAAAATAATTATGATTTAAGAATTGATTCCTATGTTCAATTGAGTAAAATTATTTTTTACATTTTAGTGTATTTGTTGTTTTTGAATATATATTTTTTGAAGTCGGTTTTGTTTTTGTTTAAAATTACTTTATTTCACGATTTTTGGTAAATTAATTGAAGTTTGTCAACTGATTTTGTTAGTCAGGATATGGGTAGACTTACTAAACGTGCTGGTCATATCACACAGCGTCGTTTCAATGAAACAAACGAAGGTAGGACGGATTCCACTTCCAGAGCCATTTCAAAATAGACTAGTGACGAACGCTAAAGTAGTTTTTTAAAAAATGCGGGCTTACATGAAAAAAGTTTCATAAAAAATGTTAAGTCTTGGCTTGATACACAGTCGTTTTAACACAAAATGAAAACACCCTCAATGTAGTCGAAGTCAATTAAATACGCTTTATTGAGAATAACTAAAAAACAACTGATCTGATCTTAATCAAATTTATTTGTGAATACATGATAACAACCAACTTTCGAGCAAAGAAAGATAACAAACAAAAGTACATAGTAATAAACACATCGCTAAGCCCGGCCGTCTGCTGCGCGGCTTTTGAAATCACTTGCGCGTAATTTTTACTTACTTTGTAGTTTAATCTCTTGATATCTTCTAAACTATTGGGCAGAATGATGTAGTTCAAAGGGCAATTATAATCTAAATTAAATTCCCTTGATAATTAACACATTTAAATGGATAAGGATTCATACTGAACACCAATAATAGCGTAGAAAGAGGTGTATGCGTTTTAATTAATGTTTCTTAGAAAAAAATGGATATTGTAAGACAACTATAGAAGATAGATATATGTCATCAGGGACTTTTATTTAGCATTTTTAAACGTCTACAATTCTTTGATACTTCAATTTTATGCACGTCCTATAGTTTAGCCTACGTAAGCTAAGAAAGTAAAACTCAACTTTGTCATTTACGCATTATTAAGAATTACTCAAAAAGTACTGGTTGGATCTTAATTAAAAAAAAATGGAACCAAATGGCGAATACTAGCTGACGAACAAAAAAAGAATCATCGAAATCGGATCATAAATCTTGGAGTTATCGGTGTAGACAGGAAAAAGTATATTTCGTTTTCCTGTCCATGCCCTCGCCCATCAAAGCCTTTTCCCTTTCACATACTTGCCTTATTAGAAAAGGATGGGAAGGGGACTAGATTTGGGCCTCCGGCACCTCACTCATCAGACGTGACACAGAATACTTCTACTTCACGCCTGTTTTCTGTGAGATCGTGTTATTTCACCGTTCAAGCCGACCCATTCGCGCAACAGATTTTGTTGTTGCGGGCTCTACCACTGTTATAACCACCACCAACACTGCCACTTACTTTCCTAAACTAAATTACTGTTCTCAACCTTCTTTCATTCATCCTTTCAATATGCCCGAACTACCGAAGCATACCTTTCTCAATGTTAGTCACAACATCCTACTTGAAGCCACACTATTCCATTACAACGCTTTCAATTCAATTTCGAATCCTATCATTCAAAGTCCCATCGTATCTGAACTGCATTAGTTTTAATAAAATGCTTGTCGTGCAAAAGACAACTCCCATTCGCGTACATTAAGGCCCCATTTCACATGTATGTACATCGATTACTCCGAGATTTATGATCCGATTTCGATGATTCTTTTTTTGTTCGACAGCTAGTACTCGCCATTTGGTCCCATTTTTTTTTAGTTAAGTATCCGACCGGTAATTTTTGGGTTATTTTTAATAATGCATAATATGACAAAGCTGAGTTTTACTTTCATGGCTTACGTAGGCAAAACTATAGGACTTACATTAAAATTATGTGTGACATAATTGTAGCTCTTTAAATAAGCTAAATAAAAGTCCGCGATGACATATCTATCTTCTATAGTTGTCTCACAATAACCATTTTTGTCTTAGGAAACATTAATTAAAACGCACTCGATACTTTCTACGCTATTATTAGTTTTCAATATGAATACATATCCATTTAAATGTGTTAAGAATCAAGAGAATTTAATGTAGATTATAATTGCCCTTTGAACTATATCATTCTGCCCAATAGTTTAGAATATATCAAGAATTTAAACCACAAAGTAAGTAAAAACTACGCGCAAGTGATTTCATTAGCCGCGCAGTATTTTGTTTGTTTTCATGTATTATAGACACTAAATAGTAAAAAAATAAAATAAAACTACGTTTAAAAACCGACTTCAAAAACTAAAAAGATTTAATTGAATACACTTCTTATACAAACCCAATACCTTTAATATACATAAAATATTATTGTTTGTATGTGCTACCTATTAATAGGTTTGAAGTCGAAATGAAATATAATCGATTGAAGCTATGAACACGCCGTGCGTTACCTGTTCATAGCTTATATATATTTCATAATATGGTCAAACATTAGTAGTCATAAACAAAAACAACACCGACTTCAAAAAAACTATATTCAAAAACAAGAAATGCACTTAAAAGTATAAAATAATTTTACGCAATTAAACATAAGAATCAATTCTTAATCATATTTATTTTTGGAGTCGGTGTCAGCTGTGTTTGGTAGCGATCGGATCAACATATTTATAGGTACCGAGGCGAAGCCGGGGCGGGTCACTAGTATGGTATAAACTTCATTTGTAAAATGTTTTCGTAAGGCATCCTCGTATATTGGTATTTCCTTAGCTGACGCTGACACCGACTCCAAAAAAAAATATGATTAAGAATTGATTCTTATGTTTAATTGCGTAAAATTATTTTATACTTTTAAGTGCATTTCTTGTTTTTGAAAATAGTTTTTTTGAAGTCGGTTAATAAAATAGTTAGTTGTTTTTTTATTGCCATTGCAGTTGTACTCCGTCAGAGCTGCTGACATTATTTTGTTTTTGTGATGCATCATGGCGGCGGACAATTAATCTGATAAAAGCTAATAATAATGTGGCAATTGAAGAAAAAACTGAAGTGAAAAGCCGTTACGATACAAAATTAATCAACATTACTCATGAACTTCGAATGATACATAAAAGAAGGCATGGTGACCACGCAACGGAAATCAATGGCTAGTCCATTGGCTCTAACTCATTCGAAATTAGGACGTTTATTTAACGAAATTTCATTTTAATTTTCACAGGAACAGTCCGTTTTGAAAGAAACCGCAGTGAGAAATGTATATAAAGTTCCTCCTTCTTACTTTGTAATTTTATTAAATCTTTGATGTCACGGAAACCCATTAGTGATATGGCCAAACATTTCATTAAACGTTGACGTTTGAACGATATAGTCAGTTTTAGATGGCCATTTCATGAAATGATCGGCCACATCATGAAATGATCAATTCTACGGCCACGATTTCGCTATTTTTTTGTTTATAATTGTCTGGTCTGTGTTCTTCATCATGGCGACAAGCGTGATGGCGTAACAAACAAACAATGTTACATTCGCTTGTATAATGTTGCTGTTGGTGTGCTACGCAATTAGCAAGGCATATACAAGATACATATAAACAAGACATTCGTGATTCAACCACTTCAGTCTGGTTTTCGCTGCGGAACAAACTGGAGCCGTTGTTTTGGTAAGTAACTTGATATTTTAATATTATAATTTAACACTAGTTGAATTGTTCTTCGTGTGTCGCAGACTTTATTCCAGGTTTCGTCTGAGATCTTAATGCTAGTAGTAGTAGTAGGGTGGGCTACTTTTCCGCAACTCCACGACTA
Source organism: Papilio glaucus (assembly GCA_000931545.1). Classification (NCBI taxonomy): domain Eukaryota; kingdom Metazoa; phylum Arthropoda; class Insecta; order Lepidoptera; family Papilionidae; genus Papilio; species Papilio glaucus. The sequence goes on from JWHW01003772.1 coordinate 15,852, forward strand.
GCGCGTATCTTAATGCTATATCAATTTTCATTAAAACCTGCAAGAATAGACTATAAATATAAAAATTATAATAATCGAATAAAAGCTTCTATTGTTATTTTATTGTCTATTACTACGAATAGGTGGCGTTATTCTCAATCTTAAAATGAAATTATTTTTCCTATTGTCCTGATCAGTAATTAAACAAATAAAAAATTATTGTCATACAAGTACAAAGTCGGATCTTTACAAGTTAATACATTGTAATATTTTTTTATCGTATAGACGTATAGGTAGGAGTACAGATAATAAATACATTAACATAGATTCAGAGCAAGCTTATAAAAGCGTGTTAAAAATGACATAAATAGCACCATCTTGAGGAATTATTTTTCATAAAGCATTCACGCTATTTCTCAACGAAAAGTATAAAATAATTTTTGCAATAAACATCAATTAAGAATTTACAAGGGACTGGAGCTGTGCCTTAATACAATTTAATTTAACCGACAATTTTCCAGCATAAGCTGAACCCCACTTCATATGCATCACATTGATCTGAGGTCAATATCTTTTTTTAGTACTCGCTTACGTAATAGTCTTTTTTTTTTCAAATTATAAAAGTCTAGGCGCAGTCGACCCAGACTGCGTTGTGCCTAGGTGTGCTTCTGCGTGCAATTTATCAGTCAGTTTTTTATTGACTTGTATTAGGTCCTTACATATGAAATTGGCGTTTTGTATGGGAGGAATAAAAAGTAGAATATTTTTTAATATAATATATTTAATTAATCAAAGTATGAACCATTATTTTCTATGCACTTTTGCCATCTCATAGGTAGTTCAT
>JWHW01003776.1:0-10843 GCA_000931545.1 Papilio glaucus
AGTATCTCATGGTCGATCCGATCAAAACACTTCCTGTAGTCCGTGTATTGTTTTTTTTTATTTCATTTATAAAATAAATTTTACTTCGTATTTTTTCGTATGTCAATAATCTTAATTAAAATAGAGAAACGTCAAATTTTACTAAGTTATATATATAGTTTATATTCTGATTCATTTTTCTATTTAAATTCATTTTGATACCGCATGTATCTTACATTATATAATTTTTTAATATCTGGTTCAACACATTGTTCTTTTTCTGTATCTAAGAAATATAGAAGACATGTAAATACTTAGATAAAGAAAAAACCGACCAGTTACATGATTTAAAAAAAAATTGTAGTTCATTAGTTGATTGGGCTAACTATAAGTTATTAATTAGGCCCATGTCTAGAACATACTCTAATCAGCTTTTATAAACATGGGTATAACAAAATTAAGGCCATTAAAGTTTAATTAAATGTTATACTCCCTTTGAAATCAATAACGTAATGGAAACTATACTGCGACCAATCTCTTCTCATCTCGTCTCTGAGATTTGTAACAACAAACAGAGACGAATGCGTACGGTATGCTCAAAGTTTTGTTGCAACTTGTACATCAAAAGAGTTTCGATACATTTTAAATAATCGAAACCGAACACAAGGGTTGTGATTGCAAGATGAAAAGAAATTGATGTACACATTCAATGTAATCTATCTCGTAAGATCTTTTAAAGCGGCACATACACGTCAATACAAGTAGCAACGATCTATCGATTGAGATAAAACCGAACAAATCACAACGTGCGTTTAGAAAAACTAAGAGGTAACGAAAATGTTGAATGTTTGCCTTCGTACTACGTGCATCGACAAATTGTTTCAACTCTAAAACAATAGATCGTAACGATATTTAGGTACGTGTATGGCTGTCTTAAATTAATTTATCTTTATCCGATCATTGAAAGTGCTCCGCCCTGTGTGATTCAATACAGCGGCAATCTTTGGACGTGTATTAAAACCTCGGATCGGATTATGGTAATAAGTTGACTTGTTTGCAGTGCGGAGATATGATGTGGCTAGGAATTAGGTTTAGCAAGATAAACATAAGTCAGATGGATCGTACATCAACCATATCTTGACAGGATAGTCAATTAAAATAACTAAGTTTATCATGTGAATAGATACAGCATTGGGTTAAAAAGCGACATTTGCTGCATGTACATAGTTGAGAAGTTATAATTTCATCTCCTTTATAAATTAATAATACTTTTACTATCATGTACAGAACTCTTTTATTTTCTTGATCCTTGTTCAAAGTAATAAGGAGAATGTAGAAATCAAATAAATTTGATTTCTACATTCTCCTTATTACTTTGAATTTTAAAGGGGAAATGGGTATTTCAATACTTTTTGGCTACACGGGTTTGCATGGTCTGAAACAGGGCACGTTCCTATCTATTTATATTTCATTAAAGAAAAAACAACAACTACATTCTGTTTATCATCATTATAAGCGTGGTTATTAAAAAAGAATAGATTAATATGTTGAAATGCACTCCAAACCAGTACCTAAATTTATTAAAAGAACATCAATGGTTTTATGTAGTTTAAAATGTCTTTCTTTTTAAATGTCGTTTTTGTTATATGAACGTCATTGATTTATTAGACGTTGACCGTTTCGGTTTAACGTATCTATTTAATTAATATTAACTAGTGACCTGCCCCGGCTTCGCACGGGTAGCACTAGTTATATTGATACAACCGCTACCAAATCGAATTCACAGGATGATCGCTAGACCAATCTGAACATTTCCTGAAAATTTCATCTAAATCAGTCTAGTCGTTTCGGAGAATGTAGGCATCATACAAATATAAATACATACATACACAATTGCCCACATTGCCTTTTACATATAAAGTGACGGAACCAAGAAGATTAAATCCGGTTCTCACTTGCCCGCCTTTTATTTTTAACTCTGTATCCGAGCGTGACGATCCCACGCGGACGCAGCTCAATGATTGTAATTTTTTAAGCATATCCAGGTCGAGTATTTAGTGCCGTACAGATGCGTCTGATTGATAGCAATCATGCGCCATAAAACGTAAAGTGCAATGAATTTGTCTATACCCGTAATTCATTTTTAATGCATACTGATTTATTGTCTATTTCTTTTTCAGGTAAGTGGGTTGTTTCGATCGGTCTCTAGATTATTCGGTGAGTTATGGAATTAAATTTCACATTGTTTACGAAAATCATAATGAAAAATAAGCAATTATCCTCGTAAACATGGGTAAGAGATTGCAGATTTCCATCTGCCTCGAGTCTAGTACTTCTCTCATTACTACGGGTATCCGTATCGCAATCGTAAATTAGCTTTGTCATTTTTCATACATCCTTTCAACTATCAAGATGGTGTAAAGTTGTAGCAAATATTTTTTTTTTAATTCAAACATTGTAAGACGTGAACGTTCATATATTATTTATCTAGAACGAATGTTACGAGTGATACACTGTCACTGCAGAAGTAGTATAGCGAAATCTATTTCAAGCGGTGTGCCTGCAAGTCACGGTTTTAACGTCTTTCAGTCGTTTCCCTGTTGTGTAAATGTTTCTCGGAAGTGGACCGTTTATGAGACAGTGTTGGGGCCTGTGGAATATTTTGTTACGCCGCTAATGACGCTATTATTAATAGTTATAGTTTAATAGCTGTATTTATTATGCAAGTTAAGTTATAATTATTGTTAGAATGATTACAATAATAAGTCTTTAAGTAGAGATATTATAGTAATAACTGTACTCCAACGTTTGTAACTATTTAAGTTATTGGATGTTATAATTCCTTTTTTAAATATATCTTTTTTAAATATATAAATAGAAATGGTAAATAATGTTTTAAACTTATCATTACTATTATTATAAGATTATTTTTTATTTGACTAAATTTTGTGTGTGTGTGTGTTTGTGTAAGTTGCTATTTTTTGACTAAAGTTTGAGTGAGCATGACGCCGCCTTTTTAAGTTGGTCTAATGTTATTGATCACTTTCTTAGTATTCGTGAATATTCCTTTGTGAATACTTTTTTCTGTGTAAATAGAGAAAAAGGTGATTCTATATTAAAATAAATTATAACATCAATGACATCGACTAACAATCAATGCCGGGATCAAGTATAAAAAAATATAGCCTAGCTTACATGTAAATAGAAGAGCTTTCTAATTTTTCTTTTTAAAAATCATCCAATCCAACCATCAAATTATTTCTCTTTATAATAGTATAGATTTGATAATTTCGTGTCTGAAAACTATCTGGACATTGATAAAGATTATTTATGTAAATATTAGTGAATTAAATAACAGTTATAGCAGAGTCGAATAATAAATGCTATTTAATGCAACGCAACTAATGAGTAGCACGAGAAACGGCTGAGCTATGGTTAATTTTAGGACGTCATGGTTTCCTAGTCTCAGATCCACTAGGAAGTGCGCCCGGCCTATTTCAGCGGGCGGCCCTTTGTTGCTATTCCAGTTTATTTATATTTACGTCGTCTTTCGTAATTTTACAACGAGGGATTTGGACGAGCTCGTTTCTTGGATCTGTTGCAACTATTAGGGGGTTACCACACTCGCGTACAGCATACTTTAGTCTTTTGAAGTATTTATGTATGTATTTAAATTGTCATAATTTTTTATATCTTTCTATATTATAAAGGCTACTAATTGGAGAATAAATAGGCTTGATGAACTATAAACGAGGAAAGCGGAGTGCCGCATATGGTGGAAGACATTGGGGAAGGTTTAAACCAAGCATTAGACTAATATAGGCTTATATATAATTTAGACAATAATGATGATAAAAGATCTACTGCGGTCATTAAACAGGGTCAAGTGGGTTGACTGATGTCATGAAAATAGCGAAAATGTGTTAAAAGAGTAATAGAAATGGAAAATTGATAAATAACTCGTGTAATTTGGGTTCGATAAACGCTATTGTAGTTACGACCTAACGTTATTAACGACCACCCCGGGGCGATTCTAACGAGCTGCTCTGTTTTGTATTACTCTGATATAATAGTTTATACGTGTCAGCATCACGTGCCACGCTGCAACGTTTCATTTAATCGTGCACCGATGTACACTGACTGACATAGACGCTCGCAGAACAGACGGAAGGATGGCGCCTCAGGGGGCATTTAACCCGTTCTTTGAATTGAATATGATTGTAAGAAATATAAACATGGATTTCAATTGTTTGATGATTTTTACGATTTTATATTCGAATTAGGTTTAAAAAATTGTCGTACAGGTTCTGTAGACGTGCCGATATAAATATGTTATCTGATTTCTTCTATCGATGCCCAACGAGTAAGTTCTCATATTACAACAACACAAGGAATCACGCGGACCTATAAGATTTTCCCCTACCAAATATCGTCTCAAGCGGCTAAATGATTTCTTACTTTAAAAAAATGTGTCCCCTTAAATAAATTAGCTAGATTATTGTCTCACTGGTTTCCATAGAAACTGTTGGGCAGGTAAAATAATGTTTTCGATTAATTGGAATTTATTGCCCTGGCGTCTACAACAGCAATAATTAATCAGTCCTACATACTAAATTGCAAGCAATGATTGGGCATTAATATTGTAGGGATGGTACCTGTATACGCGAGAATATTCAAGGTAATGTTAAAGCCGAATTAAGTTATCATAGTGCATATACATTTTTTAGAAATTGTAAATCAGTCTTTCCCTTGTGTTACATTCCTCCCATTCTTCCTATAACATTATAGAAGACTAACAGCAATATCTATATCCATATAGATACAATAATCTTATTGTGAAAAGAATTGTTAAGGTTATTTTCCATAGGCAGAATTTGCACGACTGACTGTATGCTGGTATTCCTTCAAGGTCCTGGACTAGATAAGGACTTCGCATCAACATCAACGGCGAGTACATCACTCACCTTCGATTTGTCGATGACATTGCTATCATGGCTGCGACCATGGAGGAACTCTGTACAATGCTCGATGACCTCAACAGAGCCTCCGAAGGGAGGGCCTAAAAATGAACATAGACAAGACGACAGTTATGTCAAACATCCATGTTCTACCCATTTAAATAACCATCGGATGGCTTACTCTCGAATTTTTCGACAAGTATGTTGACAAACTGTCCAGTTAGGTAGGTAGAACTTCGAGAAGGAGGTCAATCGCCCGAACGGATGGCCGATGGGGCCGATGGGGCCGAAAAGTCCTATATTGGCGGCCACGTACAGGTCGACGCAGCGTAGATAGGAGAGATAGAGAGTGAGTGTATGTTGTGTGTCCGTTTCATTGTAACCTCATATAGTCAAAAGTACTTGACCGATTTTAAAGAGTGAGCCGTCATTAGATTTCTTTTTTTCCCCGGAATGTCTTACATAATATGATGATATGATAAATGTTGATAATTATACAGTCAGACGGTTTTATTTTTGATTTCTAAGGTTAATTGTTAATTCCGTTCAAAGATTTTTTGGTAATTGAGAAGTGTGGACGAATTAGTATGAAAATAAAGAATTTATTAATATTATTTTCTATATAAAACTGCGTGTCCGTCTAACATTAATAGTAAATATAAGTAATAATAAAGTTAATTCGTACACATCAATCCCGTAAAAAATAACATTGTTTATTGTATTTCAAAAATGACTACGAAATGGATGAATAGTTCCTTGGATATAGAGGCAGATAAATAATATTCGATCTCAATGCAAGTCATAAATAGTGTAACGTCTGCAGAGAAAGTAATACCTGCAATGGATTAAATCGACGTCACTTGCGGAACCTTATTCAATTGATCATGAAAATATATTGTATCGCGCGGTCACGATATGCTAGGGACATCACTATACACTCTTGTAGTACAGGAGCGAATTATCGACCTTTGGCCGTTTCCCACATTTCGATACGTTCGCTGAGAGGCGTTAGAAAGCTATATTATCTGCTAATAGCGAAACGGTTGAAGCTTATTGAGCTGGGATGCGATTTTTAGCGATAGCCTGCACTATGTTGATTAATTGAACGCGGACGTGATTCAAATAGATATTTTTTGTGCTTTCATTCAAATCACTGCCGTTAAATTATTGTCATTGTTCGTAAACTTGGTCAATATTATATATAATTTATGTGTACCATAACCAACGAAAAAAGTCTACAACACATAAATCTGTTGTCATTTAACAACAAGCAAATTGTAACATATCTAGATGCTGGTGTGTATTGAATTGTGTCATATAACTGAAAGTTATTATAGTATTAAGTTATTATATATGAATTCATAAAGAAGATGTAGATACACAAAAATTTATCTGACCCTTTATTGAGACTTTTATATCGTTGTTGATAACAAACTAAACTAAACTTTATATTTATTTTAAACGGCGGAAAATAATTTTTATTTCATCAAGCTACGCCACGGGCCGCACATTTCAATCAGCACAGCAACAGATCAATCCACGCCGAAGATACGACGGGGCTATCGAGTTTTTGGGTGTTAAAATTTTCGTACAGCTTCGTAGTATTGTTTGCTCAATCATTTCACAAGACACAATTCCATTCTAATACATCATGCCATGCATTCTATTATAATAATGTTTTTAGAATTATTTTCACATTTGTGAATTAAGTCACAATTTTTTGCCAGGAAATTATTGAGTGAATAGACGAAATTATTGGCAAAATCTTTCTTTGGTTACCTAATGTGGCAATTTTGATAATCCAGCGACTTGAGCCCGCCTAATGGACACTATGATTTCCGTCCGCCATTCGCTAGTGAAATAAATTTAATTCCGTTCATTACGCCGTCACGTAATAGAGGAAGAATAATAAAGCGCAGAATCAATAGGGACACAATTTTTACATATCTATACATATAATAAAAATGTAACTGATCGCTGTCTGTACATAGAAGATATTTGAGAAAATCTATTATTGGGGGCCTGCATAAACGCAATAAAACCCAAAACCCATCAAATTAAATGTGGTAAAATATTAGTTTTAGAGCGTTCTAATTAAACAGAGATTTACTCGAATAAAAATTAATCAAATTATTATGCAAACTAGAATATTTATGAACAAAGTTTTATTAGATTACTAGTGCCATCTATTGAAACGAAAATAGACGCAGAATAATAAGATAGTATGTAAACTCGTCACTCTAGTAGTCTTCTACCACTGATAAAACTCTGGCGACAGCAAATAAAAATGGTACGGTAAATTTTTCTGCACTTATAATATTATTATTTGAATTCAATTAAAATTTACTTTTATTTGCTTTGAAGATAGACGATCGCGATTGCCGATTCGCAAAATAACCGCTTTCTATAACACTTATTTGATTTCGTTTCACTTTTTACAGTCGAATTGAAGATTCGAGGTTATTTATTGAACGTATTGCATTGGCTGCCGTTACTTATTTAGTTGTTTGTGTGACGAATTACGAATTTTCTCTAAGTACTATAAGAAAGTTTATGAACAAATTAGTAAAAACTGTGACAATAAAACTTTTTCAATCTTATTTTTGCAATTTCATAGCTTGTTATATTAGGCCACCATAAAAAATATTCGTCCCCGAATACTATCTGCCTACATCATGTTTAAGTCACTGTGAGATACATATATTTTAATATATATTTATGAATATTTGTTGGCGTCATCTCAATTTTGGCCATTGGTTCATGCCGCAAATTTTACACATTTTTTAATACATGCAAAACATGGTCTATATGGTGCAAATGAGACATGGTATCTAGTAATACGTTTTTATTATTAATTAAATTTTTGATTAAAAAGTTTGACATCCGATTTATTGTCGATAAATTTGGACTAATACTCAATTCTGTAAGCGCGGCCATTCGTTTTCGTTTTCTATTAAAAGCAGTCGCCGTTTATTTTTAAAATTTCTTCTACGCAATATTTTTGTATTAGATTTTCCTCGTGCAACGTGACAGCGACATCTCAAATCGTTGTGAATTAAGTCATACTTTAACTGATACGGTATACTATATATTTTTGGAAAATATGGCACTGCACGTCCTTTTTCGGTCGGAGATTTTGTTACTGAATGAGAAAAATATTCAAGTTTTATTGAGTCATATCTCGTTAACAGCTAGACTTTCTCTTTATCAGAAAGATTTCTTTCTACCTGTTATTAGTGTCCAGTCGAGTTTTAGATGCAGTAGTTCTCCCTGTTTGATGTAACCACATGTAAAATGTAATCAGTGACCACTGTGTGGCTACTGGGTAATGAAGAGGAATGCAGTTGTAAGGCGATCCGCCATCGAGCGTCGGCCTCAGCTAGTTTACACCTACACCGACACATTAAGTATTTACGTTACCATTATTGTATTATTATTCACGTTATACGTCTATTCGTTTAATGAGATTGAATCGACATAAGTGACATTTTTCAAAAATTACCCGCTATAACATCTGTTGCACGAATTGGCCGGCTTGACTGGTGAAATATCACCTCAAATAAAATAGGCGTGACGTAGAAATAATTCTCCGTTTTGCCTGACGAGGTGCCGAAGCTTTAGTCCTTTTCCCCTTACTTTACTATAATTTTTTAAGGAAGGAAGGGGTAAGTGTATTTGACGGAGCAGGGGACGGATACGAAAAGGAAATATCCAACATTTGGCAACTCATTAGCTTGTTGCAGATGCCTGAAGCGGTCACTTTATTAAGTGCTAATGAGTTCTTCAGGCAACCCCTTGATATTTCAAGGGGAACCGTTTGTTTATTGTCCATCTTCTTCCATAAAAAAATCTAGAGTTACGAGTCTGGTTTGTTCTTAAGATATAGCTCGTCATAAGTTTGGAAGCTCATTAGGTCAATTAACGATATAGACCTTTTCTTATTACACTAGTATGAGTAAGGTCTTTTCCTAGTTAAGTGTAAATGTCTCAAAAAAGTAAAGTTAGTCATTGTTGAAGGTTGTTAATAAACTACAAACGTGACACTAATCTAAAGTTATCTCTCGAGACCATCGTTCCTTTTTAAACGATGCTTTTCATAACGCAGCAGCAATATTTATACGCGCGGGCAATTTAACGATTAAAAGTAGCGTGGCGTGCTGCGAGCTGAGATTAATGGCGGCGATATCATATTGTCAAATCATCCCACTTTCTTATAAATATTTACTAATTGTGTACCGGCCGGGCGAAGTGGATCGATGGTTATCGCATCTTCAACCATTATACTGAAGCTGTGCCTGTTGCCGGTAATCTATACTTATTTTTATTGCGTCTACCTACCGCGCGCTCGGAGCGTGACTTTAACTTCCCTTCTAACATTACAATTACAATGTTGGTAGTAATTTAATTGCCTTTCCCTGTTTGTTATGTTTACATTTACATATTTTATGGTGTAGTCCTAAAGTATGTTATTGCAAGTTTTACTGCGATCGTATTTTGTTGTAATACTTGCTTCAAGTAACAGACAAGACACATCGTTATATAATTTCGAATAGTTGTTTAAGTTAACACAATAGAGTTTGATACTTTATAGATCTAATATTTAAATCTCTAAGCTTTTAAAAGTGCACAGTTCAATAAATGTCAAACAATATTAGTGCATGCCTGCATAGTGTTCAGGAAAAGTTGATCCAGTATCTACCACGTTTCTTGAAAAATGAGTTATCCTGCAAATTTTGCACTAATCCATTATGGATCTCGGCGGATCTATGCACTTTATGTGTTTTTGAGATTGGTTCGTCTGTGATCTTAAGTTCATCGTTATTAATCAATAATTGTACACGGTTGTTATTCGGTCAAGTAGCTTGCCGGTCACTATCACTACGTTGATTACTATTAGCCCACTTCAGTTTCTTTTTTATTTGCTTACCTTTTGTACTGAATTGATTAATTAAAGTATATTTTTAGTTTATATTTCTTTTAACAAAAAATAGTAAATATCTCCATTAAAAGTACTTCTCAGAAACAAAACGAATAGTTTAGAACTTATTGTGCTTGAGTCAAAAAGTTAATATTGCTGTACTTCATCTTATTAACATACGGTGAATAAGATATGGATAAATTTGACCATTCATAGCCTGAGCCTGACAAAAGGTTAATAGTCGTAAGTCGCGCCATAATGAATGCGTCGCATAAATACTAAATTTATGATATAAGGAAGATTATCAGCTGTAAACCGATGTGATTTGCGTATCCCCATCATGTTTTTATTGCTAATTGTTACTCGCATATATAATAAGGGGCTTAATTTGTCTCATTGTCGATCTAAATAAATGTACGACAAAATAGCTCACTCACTTTATCAATTAAACTTAAGCTATCTGTATACCCTACATTTACATACATTATTATAATTTTGTTTATTTAGGGATTATTTCTGTAAAATTATTTTAAAAAGGTTAATGCTGGGTGAGCTACTTGTAAAATGTCTCTCATACGCCGATGACCATGTCGTGTTTGCGTCATCGGCAGATGACTTACAATTTATGCTGAATGTAATTAAAGATTAATGGAAGGTAGAGGTATGAAGACGAATGTGGACAAAACGAAAGTAATGTGAAAGAGAATAAAGTAAGACAGTAATTGATATAAATGTTAATGTTAAAATAAATGTTAAACGGTAAGGAAGTGAAACAGGTGGCAGAGTGTGTATTTAGGATGTATGTGTAGTAGAGTTGGTAGGGTAGACACGTTAAAGATTTTGAACGAGTGCACGCGGAAATAAAATGATTGGGGCTATAGGTACAGTAGTAAGGAGTCTGGCAATACACAATGCTGTGCTAGTCCCCACTTTAATGTATGCAAGCGAGAGCTGGGTTTGGCAGGAAAAGCATGTTAGTAGAGTTAAT
>JWHW01003781.1:0-25155 GCA_000931545.1 Papilio glaucus
GGAGATATTCGGGTTTATGTGACTGACCCGTTATTTTTGGAACCGAGTTTATAAACTCGATTAAGCAAAACATAGTTTTGTTAAATTTGTTATCGAATGCAAGCCTTGAAATCATCCTTAGTTATAACGTCGAAAGTTAAGACGATCGTTAATGAAGATAGATAAGTCTGTTATGTCTGATCTGCATTTTTTATAGATACACAAGCGACGACAAGAACGGCATACAACAAGCCATAATTATAAGCTACTAACGGCCTATTTTGGCTCGTTGGGCTACCAAGAAGCCAGACAGCGCAACGTGGGCACTTCTCCCAAAAGGTGGATCGACAATCTGATCAAAGTTACAGGAATGCAATGCACGAGTGTTGACAGATAAAAAATTTGAAATAAAAAATCCTGTGAATCGCATTGTGCTTTTCATCTTAATACTTAAGCTTGTGTTAAAGCATGGCATATATGTGAATTCAGGCCTATATCACTGAACCAAAGAGCACTAATATTTACATGTATTTATCTAGATGGTCTTAAATTGTGCCAACCATCTATAGTAATGCAGCGCTCGGTGTTCTTAACAAAACCGCCTTTTTCTGACACCTATACTTTTATCTATTTAATCCCATGAAATGACAATGTTAGACCATTTTATATTTAACAAAATTATTAATTTACATTACACTCCATTTTACATAGTGAATGCACTCCGAATAGGATATAGTGAGTGTTTCAAATGCATTGCACCGGCCGATATGGCGTAATATGGCTTTAGTATGCTAATGAAGCGTTGTAATATCAACACATATCGCAATTCAGTTTGTATTAACAGTGTTCCTGTACAAATACGTACTGGTACTTTTATAAAGTACACCTAAACTTACTCCAATAACCGATTAACGATTTATTGGCAACGGACAGGAGGGTAAGATTTTTCACGGATATAAATGAATGTATGTTCCACTGTGACCTGTAGCCTAAGGCTTTGAAGGGTGAGGTGACATTCGATTCGATTCGTATTGCTCCCCTGGTCTCATACATGAACAGTAAGTCGGGTTTATTTTTAATTAACTGCTTCTTTGATGTTTGTCTTCGATGAATAAAAATGTCAAAACGCGTAGAAGTTTTACAGTGGTCCCTTTACACTATTGTCATGCGATTGGGCCTGCACGACCGGGGAAGTTCCATGGCCTCACAAAATACCGACAAAAGTTGAGGTTACTCAATATTTTTGCCAATTGACCGATGGTTGGAAGGACCGATAAATTCCCTTTCGTTTTTCCTAATGTATATGCAGACCCTCTGTCATAAAGAATGCTTAATAATCATCTGCAACTCATCTCTTTTTGCGGTTATCTGTATCTTCCATAAATAATCAAAATCGTTAACTAAGATCGTTGAGTTAGCACGTACTTTCCTCGTACGAAAAAATCGATCTTTCTTTATAAAAATTAATTTAGCTTGAAATATGTTTTGTCTTATGTTTACTCAATGATATACATGTGATTTTATTATTATACGTAACTATACATGAAAGCATCAAAAACACTTTTAAGATTATTGCTTTAAACTGTCAACTCTTGAGTTGTAGAGTTAAGTGGTACCCTTATTTTATTTAAGTCATGCATTGCTTTCAATTTTTATTAAAGTTATACTTACAAATATTGACGTCACCACAAAGGAAAAACTGATACCAAAAATAACTTAATAATAAGGCAGGTTTTCAGGTGTTTGAACTTTTACGTGAGTAGACTATACCATAACATACCCACGCTTAAGAAAACTTTAACGATATCCATCATTAAGTGATATCGCGGCAGCTGACGTCAGCAAATAATCGATGTTATAAAAAGATAACCTAGAAGACGCTATTAATAGTTTGTCAGCGTAACGTAGTATACAGTTTGTCGAAACATTTTCCATAGTCCTTGGTATTATTGTTTTAAAATATAAAGGAGTATTTTTCTTCAACCTTTTCGGTTATTAACTAGCGACCCGACCCGTGGGCACCGGTAGCAACGCATACAATCCAACATTGTTTTTATGTCGTAATATCATAAAAATATCGTATTACGTTTTTCCAACAATCATCTTGTTAGGCAATTTACACAAAACATTAATCTAAATATACATATAAAAGAAGAAACTGACTGACATATCAACGCACAGCTTAAACTACTTGACTTGAAATTTTGCACAGAGATTTCTGTTATTACATAGGCCAGCATTAAAAAATCCTTCCCTAAAGCTGAAATGTCGTGGGGAAAGTTTGTGTGGTGAAGTGTGGTGAAATATTGTGCCGTCAGCAGAAGGCACAATATTTCACCACCACACCTATTTCGGTATTTTTGAAATAGAAATAGATATTTGCTTAAATGAAATGCTCTTCTGCGCGTTATCAGCGCTTATTAGGAGATTGTATGCGTTTGTATGACATACCCAGGCCGTATAGCCTTATCTGAGCGTTTGTAAGCGCGAGGATCGTGTGATGGAGGAAAGGTCACAATGCATCGACGATGCGACGACGTCATTCGCGTTCTAACTGAGTTCATTGCGCGTCAGCGCGCACAAAACGTCGTGTGGAAGGTCCCTTAGCGGCTAAACAGTCAGCAGTTTATAAACAAATTCAGATACAATTTTTTTTAATAATTGAAAATAGTCCCTTGGGGCTGCAGTTGAAATTGTATCTAAGGCTGGCGCGGTAGTAATTTAAAAATAATGAAATAAGTGGTGACGTCGCTTCCGCAGATTGCTCCGGCTAACCTGGTTAGCGTCGACTAGCGCGGCATATTGCCTCACGACGTATTAAACCTTAGATCCGCTACATTGCACACTTGATTCTTATTTTTAATAACTTTACATGGCTCAATGGGTTTTATATTGTAATATTACAAACTAGAAATGTATGATTTTATCAATTTACTTACGGTGCTAATATGTAAGTTAAAGTTAAAGCGCTTCTAGCTTCCTGGCTCTACTACTGGTTTTATTTTTTCCTTCTATTAAACTGATTATCGCCTTTTATAAAAATATTGGTACTGACAACATAAAAATGCAAATTCGTGACCGGTCCTGATTCGCAAGAATGACAGATTTATAGTTTCATTACACGAAAAACCATCAGTACAACAATTAGATAATCACATCAAATTACTGTAACGATTACAATGGCTTCGCACACACTTGTTTCCTCGTTGGAAATTTTCGTAATTTGACTTGCGCATTTGTTTACGTGGATTAAATGTAAATGTCAAAAAGTTATTGGTTACCATGGTAACTTATGACTTATGTAACAAAATGTCAAAAAGATGTTACTATCGTGTCATATTTTACCTTGGCAATCTACATTAGGTTTTATTTTCCAATCCCTCGGGATATGTTTTTCGTCATAATGGCCCTTACCTCTGACTACTACTACTGTAATTGGTTAAGTTATTAAGGAGTTAAAGCGTAATATACAAACAAACTTACTCTCGCATTTAAAGTATCGGTTTGGATATCAATGAGCAAACAAATTTTCAAGTGTAATCAAGGTACAAAAATGAGTAAGTTAACAATTTTTGGCCACGACTAGTTCCGTCTCTCTGTGCTATACACTTTTTGAGGCAAATAGAAAGAAGACGTCTTTAATAAAAACATATAATAAAATGGTTAATGAGGTAGAAGGCCGTCTGAACACGTCGTCTGTCACTAGTCACAAAAGACACAAATGATGTTTTGTCAGTCTACCCGAAAGCAGCAAAGATTTAGGCTACTCAAATTATGTTAAAGGTTGTACACATTTATATATTAAAAGCATAAGTTTTTATTTACTAAATTTCTTTTTTATTTTTCTTTCTTTCTTTTATTTTTGTATTTCTTTGGGTCAGTTTGATGAATAGTTCTAAGTTCAATGACCTTTCATTAAAAGTAATTGAATAAAGATAATTAGAGAATGAAAGGAAAAAGTTCTAAAAACGGTGATTCCATCATTTAACAAGATATGATTAAAATACATATATAGGAAAAACTAACAACGAAATTCTTTAACTATGAATAACCAATTTTTTTAAAGAGTGAAAAATATTATGTAAAATATATAATAGCTTAGGCCGTTGCGCATTTAACGTACTAATACGATTTGCTTTCCCAGGCCAGATGCTCGGATGGTCGCGCCTCGGTCGATACTAGTCGCTTGGAATTCAGCGAAAGTGTCTGGATAGGCGTGACAGTGGACCTACTTATTACAAAAGCCTTGAGTAGGGTCTCGACAGAGGGCAAAGTCACGGCAAAGTCTTCTTTATTGTGTTAAAATGACAAGAAATTTGCAAACTATTTCTTTTAGTTCTTTTATACGAACCTTATTAACATGATTTAAACATAAATTTGGGCTGTAATACACATATAAACAAACAAAAATATAATATAAAGCTCTCAGTATTAACCCTTCTGAGTTGGACACAGTTGAAATATAATGAAAGGGCATATGACTTCATGCCGGCTATTAATAAGGGCCAAAAACATATATCTGTGAGTTATGAAATATAGGATTTGGTTATACATAATACGAGGTATTTTTAGTTACTCTAAAGACCAGACTATGAATATTATATATACAATAAATAACTAGTTCGATAGTGATTCGCATTATAGCGTTAAAAGATAAATGTAACTGGATAACGTAAGCTAGCCGTGAAATAGATTACATGGGTGGCAAGGTCTTCAGGCTTAGCGATTTAATTTTATTAGTTCCACCACGGATCTATCTATATAAAAAACTGTTATATAAACATTGCAAGGTTATTTTTCAATATGAATTGTCCAATGTAACAATAATTCACTAATGAATAATATTTAATATTAAATAAAGAAAAGTTCCTGAAATACTTTGACTTGACTCACGAGATTACTGCCACGTGGGTTTGAAATCGACTATTATTATTCCGATAGTCGTATCAGTGAACGGCCTTTTTATGAAGAGGTTCGACCAACATCTTAATCCGCATTGTGAGAAAGTTCCTCTCGCTGTACCCTGACCACTGGTTGCTTGAAACATACATAGGACTCCACAGCCGGTGGAGCATTTTTTTATACAATTTCTTTTAAAATTCTGTTATTTTTGTAGCTTTTTTAAAGTATATTGTAAATTTATAAGTTTAAAAAAGAAATAAAGATGCTAATGAAAGGTATAGGCATCTGCAAATTATCATAACGAGTGGAATCACTGGTAAAAGATTATTAAATCGAAGGAAAAAGTCACGAGTTTCAGCCTCTTGGTAGGCAAAGACTGTAGAAGTATGTGGTATTGACTCCCAATTTAACTAGTAGAAGAGGCATCTTCAGAAAAAGAATCTTGCGATCCTTATTTATGAATTCCTATCATACTCGTTTATTCTTTGGTGGGACTGATAGCTATTTGCTCTGAGAGGAATTCAGTTTTACTGGTTTCGTAGCTGTGTAAAATTTACGTTAAAAATGAAAAAATAAGTATTAAAAATTATTGGAATATTGGTTTTAAATTTAAAAACAGTTTTAATTAAAACATTGCAGTCTTCTAATAAGTCACCACCTGACTTCGGTTAGACTAGTTTATCTAAACAAACAGAACACGTGTTTGTTTTCGTGTCGTTTCGTTCGTGTGAGTTTTTATTTTAATAAGCCTGATATTTCGAATTCATTAAAATAACTTTAACAACCAAACAAAATTTCGGTTCCTAATTAGTAGGCCGTATCCCGGTATCATCCACAATGAACTTCACGTTAAAACGATGCCTATAGAATGGAACTAGAATCCATACAATGTTTATTCTTAAACTGTTTTGATTGTTCAATATTATGCGTAAGGCATCCAATAATAAAGAAGTATTCATGTTTCATTATAAAAGTTCCAATAGAGACCGCTCCGTTTGATCGCCATAAAATCGGTCTCCTCATCCAGTGGGCTCCCGCAAACATGACCAGGACATCGGTCAATCGTATGGAAGGCCTACCTACACTATGTCCCCATCATCATCAGTCCCATCAAGCGTCAGTTCTACAAGCAATGTGTTCATTGCCACTCAAGGTTTGCAATTCTTCGGGCAATGACAGTTATACTAAAATTTATAAAGGTTACTACCGATACCGTACTAGCAAAGTAGAAGAAATCTTAGATAAATAATTAGAATACGAGTCGTAGTAGAATTTATCGTACGAATAAAATTTGAAACCAAATATTTATAAATAATAATAAAATAATAATATGCGCTCACGCCCGTAACCCAGAGGGGTAGGCAGAGACCACGGATTTCCATTTGGCACGATCCTGGCACACCTCTCTCGCTTCTAAAAGATTAAAGGAATTAATCTTAAAGGATTTCATAAAAATATTTATAAAATCCTTTAAGATTTCATTTTAAATCATATCCTGATTAAATAAATAATAATATTGATTTTAAAAACACATTATCTCAAATTATTTTACCATCCCATGTAGATACTTATTAAGTTTAAATCAAATTATTCCCAAACTTCAAAATTACAGAGTACAATTTAAAACAAAATATAAATTTTCTATAAAATTACTCGAATTCGAAATAATAAAAGTCGGGCTTCCGCGAACCAATTACACGGGCGGCGCCCATTCGATACCTCTCGTCAGGGACTACTAACGCAGACCCTTTCGACTTGTGCGTAATAGCTTACTCTGAATTTCAAAATCTTGATGGAATATCGATCACAAAGTTGCAATGTTGTTAAACATCAATTGAAGTTATAAGGAAATGAAATATTGATTCTCTTACAAAGTTCGCCTTATCCAATGGACTGTTGGCATGAAAAGAAAAATCATTACTGTCATCATCTGTACTTTTATACTTGCCTGACGGATCGCTCTGATGAAACATGTTATAACATATATATGTTATCTTGCAAAATCGAATGATAAAGATAATTTAATATATCTTTGTCATGTGCATCAGCACTAACTTCACTACCATATTCGTCGATATATGGACCGTTAAACCAATCCGAAACTAATCTATGTTGATCCATCAATTAAAGAGCACTGGGGCCCGCGTCCAATCCACAAATGATTAATGGCACTACAGTTAGCATTTTGACGTTAAAATAATAAAAATCCATTCTAACTTTCGATCAGAAATATTACTTGACTACTATTGAAAAAAAAATCGTTAAATTTATAATTTCTCAGTAAAACTGATCTTGGAGTTACCAACGTTAATTAACATATAAAAGAATGAAGAGAGAACAACGAAACAAATTTATGTTGCAAAAGTGAGTGGCAGTGTTAGTAGGGGTCGCCCTAGGAGAACTTATATCGATCAGATTAGTGGTTTACTAAAAAAGGGCGATATAAGGAGTACCCGTAACCGATGAGCTTGTACCTGTAGATGTATGGATGTAAAAGAAGCGAGAGGTGTGCCAGGATCGCGCCAAATGATATTCCTGATTTCTGCCTACCCCTGTGGGTTACAAGAAGACTATACCTCCTCAATCCAACATTAAGCATTATCATAAAAACTTTGTATAAAATAAAGTCTTTATTATTTCCATATGCTACGATAACGTGTTGGTAAATCTAAAGCGTAAGAATTCTGAGTCATAGTTTTGTATTGGAGTTGAAGATTATAATAATGGTTTGATTCAAAATTTATGTTATACCATTTATGGAATAGATAGAGGGCGATGGCCTTGCAAAATAGATCCAAGAAAGTTCTGATCAAAAGTTGGTTTAGAATAACTAATTCTTTCTAGAACTGACCACCCCATTAGGATAAAACGCAAGTAAGCTTTTTTTAATTTACTCCTGCAATTAAGTCAAATGTGCCAAAGGACTTTAAAGCGCGCACATACACTTATCAAGTTCGACCTGCGCGGAAGGAATTTCGTGCTTATATACTTTGCAATAAGATCCTTAATTTAATTAAATACCTTTAATGTAGAAAGTTAAAAAGATAAATTTACCTCTTCAAAATTATTAATATTGTTAAAACTAAGCTTAAAAAAATGAGACGTGTGATGTAACTTTTTGCGTTCAATAATTTGAAAAGAAACAACAATTCAAATAATATTCAATTCAAATGTGAAGGAACTAATCAAAAGTAGAGAAAATGCTTTAACATTGATAAATATAGACGTTTAATAAAGGTAGACGTGTACAAAATGGAAGCTAACTTTAAGACTGTTCAACTTTAAAACCAAATTCAAATATTATATTGAGCAATAATGACACACGCACACAGGACTACACATAAGCAAGACAATACAATTTCAGAATTACGAAAAAAAACAATGTAGCATCGTGTTCGAGTTCGTCATCGCCTTATTATGAATGAAAAATAAATAATTATATGTCTCTACTACTCAAAGTTCGGGAGTTTCACTAATCTTTGTCAGTCTATAAACCCGAATGGAAAACTTTGAATACTACATATAACTATTGTTAGCGGAATCAGGCGTTGTTTGCGCTGGCCCATACCATAGTCGACTTTACATTATGTTTAAAACCGCTGCTTAATTAGTAAACTATCAGACCAGCTAACATATAAAGTAGTATAATCTACAACATAGCATTATTTCGGCCCAGCGCCCCCTATCTGCAGTTTTCGAACATACATATTAGCTTAATTCATCTATGAAATCATCATCTTAAATAATTCTATAAAGGAATTAATAAGAAAAAGAAAGGTTTCAAAAAACACATTATTTAAGCCACCTAGGAAGATAAGTCAGTTTTTACCATCTGACAAATGCAATATCCCTCTACAAGATGCAGCAGTGTACTAGCTCGATTGTGAGCGTGGACTCTCTTATATAGTATGTATTTTCGGAGAAGTAGTTGCTGGTAACCTTATTGACGGTTCTTACAGCTTCATCGAATACAGGGCTCGCGATCCGGATGATCTTGAGTCTCTTATATAGGGCAAACAAAGATACACATCAAATCTCGGGTAAAAGAACACACGGCTGATTTAAAAAAAACTTAAGAAAACTTAGAAATTAAAAAAAAAATCATCCTAATTTTAAAAGGGAAGGTACTGCCACCGGCTTGGGATCCCATGATTAATAAAATTAAATCAAGCATACCACTGCAAGACCTCAAGAAACAGTGAGCTCAGTCTGCATCAGAAATAATAATTGAAAATAAGTAGGTACTTCGCCAGCAACATTTGACATTGGAACGTCTGACACCTCAGTCCCCCCCGTGACCATGATCGCTGTAAAGTACTCGAAACGTGGGTAACCAAAAAACTTAAAATAAACGCGATAAATTCCGTTAAATTATTTTTATTCCAAGAAAAAGTTTTAAATTGTTTGGAGATTTAATTATAATTAAGTTTTTTGTTTTCTAAAATCTGCCAGGGTGACAAAGGATTTATATTATTCACTTGAATAAACGCTTTAGTATAATTCAGTAGCCTTTTATGGTTCAATACTGCGAATAAGGTCGGCTGAGTAATCTGTGCGTCATTACTTACATTATTACATACTAAGTGCTATTGTTCCACTGTCTGAACAATTAATGCAACTAATTTGGGACTCACAATGGGTTGGAAGGAAATATGTCGTCGGTGACCGTATTTTTTAGACGTATTTTTCCTCCAAAAATATGTAATTAAGGTACAAGACAACAAGGTTGCTAGTGTGATTGCTTAATTATTTAATTTTAACTTGTTAAAAGCTCAAATAAAGGGTAAAATAAGGCGATCAACACATTTGAGCATCGGTACAGTCAAAAGCAAGCGCTGAAGCGTAAAGGCATTAATTAAACAGTAATTTGGATCGACTGAGTCTGTCGATCGAGAATTTACGTTTGCGTACATCAATCCGATTGTTACTGATGCAACAACCTCCCATAGAA
This sequence comes from Papilio glaucus, assembly GCA_000931545.1. NCBI lineage: Eukaryota > Metazoa > Arthropoda > Insecta > Lepidoptera > Papilionidae > Papilio > Papilio glaucus. The sequence goes on from JWHW01003781.1 coordinate 9,833, forward strand.
CCAGTTGGACGATCTAATCCACAGTTTCCCAACAGGTTTTATGGAGGGTCGTGGCTATTAATTTATTTCACTGAGTTAATTGTCATAGCGCCCCCATTTGCCTTCGGATCAGCTACCCCCACGAAAAGATCCAGCGCCCACTAGGCAACCGTATCGCCCCCGTCTCTTCTTTGATCTAATCTAATCGAACTCGAGGGCCTTTAATGTTATTATAAATTTGAAAAAAAGAGTATTTCCTATTCCAAATGGCGTTAGCAAGAGTTAATTTATAAAAAAAAATATAAAAATAATATGTTTGCCTCAAACTAAACATAGAAGCTGTTTGTAATTTTTCTCGATTTGCGAGACATATAATATCGAAAATAGCTTTTGGAAAAATGTCTCCCGTGAGAATTCTTGTAATTCTCTTCGTTATCGTGTCTCTCGCTTTATAAACATTTTTTTAGAGAAGAACAATCTTTATATTTGTACTATATTTCATTGGCTTAATTTATTGCTGGCTGGCTAATCCCGAACAGTAAGACAATCGCCCCATTTTAAATACAAAATAGGTTGGTATAACATTATAATGTCTTTTGTATCACGCATTGAATTTCTACTCAAAAGCTTAGTAACTAGGTCATGTCTGCGACACAGATGCGAAGGTTACGACCATCCGAAAATCATTTCGGGCTTCACTAATTTTCCTAATTGCGAAAACGTCAATTAGCAAGATAAACAAGCATCCCTGTTCTTCTGTTTCAGTGTGCGTCCCAATCGCCTTTATTACCAAATGCCGTCGCGTAGATCGATCCGACGTCACGTGGCGTCGCTCCCACGGCACATTCAAGAATCTATTATACGAGATACACGACCGTCTTATGTTGATTTCCACGAACCGTTAAGAGATCCGTGGCCCTTGGCGGTAATGACTGTTTGAATTATTAATATTACCTGGATTTTCTTTCATTTAACATCATATATGTACTTAGCTTTCCTCTTTTTATTATATGCTTATATAATATATATATATAAGTGGAACAACGAAGGATACCGAAGGATTTTAAGTCATCATTTTTCTAACCACACTTGGCAACTTCTGTGCGAATCTCTTGCAGAATTGTTAGTTAAGTGTGACATTAAACGACATTTCGGAGTACATGACGCACATGAGGTGTGTGTAACCTTTTATGACCTTGCAAAATAAAAATACCCGACCTCTTGAACTGGGTCACGGACGAGGAATTTGTTAACCTTCCTGTTTCTACATTTGAATAATTGGAAGAATATTAACATTTTTTTTTATGGAACAAGGTTGCAAACGAGCAAGCGGATCACCTGATGTTAAGTGAGCGCTACCCATAGACATCCGCAACAAGCAAATGTGTTGCAGATGCGTTGCCTACCTTTAATGGACGGAAGAGGGCATAGACAGGAATAAGGATATTTCCTTTTCCCCGTTAACCCCCCCACCCCTTCCGATTACCATCCTATCCTATGGAGGAAAGGGTGGGAAGGGGAAGAGAACTGAAATTAGGCCTCCGGCACCTCACTCATAAGACAAAACGTAGAGTACTTCTACTTCACGCCTGTTTTCTGTGAGGTCGTGGTATTTCACCGGTCGAGCCGGCCCATTCGTGCAACAGATGTTGTTGCGGACTCTACCACTGTTAAATCTATTTATTTGTCTTATTGTTTTTATTCTATATTTACGGAGGGAAACATAAGGGATTACATTTACACCTATCTATTTTTAAAATACGAACCATAAACATAATTTGTATTATGTAGCCCAATTTGCAGGACAGATTTATTTTGTATTCTTACTCATTCTAGCTTCGCAACGCCGTAACCCAATTTTCCATTTATATATCCAATTAGATGAACGTTGAATATTTATGACCTTCCTAATTTATGTGCTTGGAAATGTAAAAATATTATTTTATTTTTAGAATTGTGGGCAAATCTGAAGAAAAATAAAATATAGAAGTCATCTTAATTAGAGCTCAGTCGAAACGTAAAGTTTCTTTGTACGTGGAGAAAGTTTAACATAATCCTCAATTTCTGCGGCATGATACGGTTAAAAAGAAATATAACAACAAGAATAACAATGAGTACTGTATTTAATACTTTTTATCAAGCTTATTCATCCTGAACTATAACTTCTCCACCTATCAAGCACATGATTGTGATTTTTTACTTCAGACAATCGAAAACACACTTTCGAGTCCTGAACTTGGAGGTCTATTTTTGATTGGCGATGTGTGTTGACTGGTGTATTCAGGTACGGCAAAAAGTATTACCAAAGCCAGTAATTTCTAGCAAAGCATATGGATATGGATATGGATGAGTAAAAACAGCAAAGCTGTGTTCTTCGTCTAGCTCTTGGTGTAGTTTCATTTATTTATCAAGTATAAGTAAAAATGTTTTTCTACAATGAGTCCAAAACATTGTTTTTTAATTCAAACAGCTTAGTCGAGAGGTAAGTGGAAGATTTAATATTTAATCCGCTTTATATTTTTCGTCCATTCAATTAGCAATCCTAAAAGTCGGTAAATATTATAAGTCTATTTAAAATTAAAACAAATTTACATCTAATCAGAAAACAAATTTTATAAAACGTAAAACAAAAAGTACTTCTTGGGGAATTTTCTAGATTTTTATAACCAACAAGACAGCCTGTAGTAATGGGACTACGTTTGATACTACCCTGTAGAAAAAAGTAACTCATGACATGTAACACATATGTGCGATAGGTAGAGGTCGTGGATTTACATTTTACACGTTCGTGACACACATTTCTTGCTATTTTCACATATGCATCTGATGTAGATGTAGTATCGAACTTAAATTCTAACTGTATATTTTTATCCCATACTCAAATAATAGGCTTACAATGGAGTAACGTTTTATGTTTTCACATCCAACAAATCCTCTTTGATTCGAAGCAATATGTAAAATTTTCGGTTGAAACACAATCTCATTATACAAGCCACACCGTCGACTACGTAGGTTAATAAGGTAATTAGATTTGTCGGGCTATCAGGGGCTTCGCAACATTTCGGCTTAGTTTTTTAGGGTATACAACTAACAGTTCTGAATATAAAACATTGTAAAAAAGTGTATATCGTAAAAGAATATAGTCAATGATAGTGACGCTACAAACATACAATTGACGTAATTATATGTCTAAAATATTCTGGATAATAAATAACAAATACTAACGCGAAGCTTTCGTCAGTTTTCAAATTTATTCCTTTATCAAGTGGTACTTAGTACTCTATGATTCTAAGGCACTAACATATGAAACAACTGCATATAAAATTACATGCAGTTGTGCGAGCGGGCTAAGGCGGCCGCGGGGAGCGGCAGTCAGCAGCGGTGAGCCAGCGTGGGTAATGGCTACTATTACTATCCACCCCACGCCCTGCCCTGTTCGTGTGGGCAAACTACCGACTACGGACGTCTCATCTAAAACATTGTCATCGTCTTGTCTTTCATTCTTTGTAATAAGTACTAAATAAATCCATAAGATACAGCTTTCTCTTACAAATGCATCATCAACACGCACTTTAACAATACGCTGATAGTCATAGACAAAATATTAAAAGGTTTTAACAGTTGTCAAAGTAGATAAAGTTCTTCGGTCGGCAATGCACAGGGAGACAGGCAGACATTAACTTGGCATTGATTTATCTGGATGTTGCTTTCATCCATATGTGCTTCAAAGTTAATTTCGAAACGGAAAACTCGTTCCGATAGGGAAGTGCATTTGCCAAATTGCGATAAAACGGACTGGCTGACATGCAGTACTTTGATGTAGTCTGAATTTTGCGTAATTGAATTTGAAGAAGTTTTTACACGTGTCTATTCCAATATTCGGTTTTATTAGATTATTTATTTTTAGCATTTTAATAAATTGAATGTTTCGTTTTATATTATAAAGAAATAAAATTTAAACATTAAAATAGTTACACAAATAATTAAAAATAAAGAATTAAGCACTCGCGCCACCAAGAGGGGTAGGCAGAGATTACGATTACATTTGGCGCGATCCCGGCTCACATACCTCGCTTCTACATCCATAGTAGCTAGTTATTTAAATAGCATCTATAAATTGAAATTAAATACCACAAATGTCAAGTATTTATTTTATGTATGTTATTTTGACTAATCTGAATTAAAAATATTGTCTATGTCATAAAAATGATACACCAAACATTGGGTGAATATTTTTGTAAGTAAATTTTAATATAATTAATTGAAAAATCACCCTCACAGAACTATCACAAATTCGTAACAAAATATAAGGTAATTTTAACAATTAAAAGATACTTTATCATTAAGACAATAAATTTCATCGTAGTAAGCATTTATGGAACAAGGTGAACAAGGGAACATTTACTTCGTCCTCATAATCCTCTAAAAAGAGTATGGCTACAAATAATTAGCGTTGAAAACAACACATTGTTTGAGCTAAGTGTTGCTTTGACTAATGCTTCTCATTTCATGCTCTGGTTTATGTGCATGCGCCACACGCAATCTCGTCCGAAATTACTTCCAGGGTAGACAGAGTACTCAAATACGGGATAAAACGTAGAGTTAGTTTTGTTAACACTCAAATTTCAAAGAAAATTAAGTTGAATTTGGTTTTAAATCCTGAATTTGTTATGTAAAAGTCCAATTTTGAATTTTAAAACCGTAAATATGCCGTAACAATTAGTTTCTAAATGGAATAAGATTAATTGTCTGAGTTTACATGTTTAAAATGCTAGGCAAATTAACTTCCCAACTCTTCAAAATTCCGAACAAAATTCTAAGGTATTGTTATTAATGAAAGAAAATTTGAACTTTGAAATAACTTCACCAAAGTGATACAAAGTATTTTGTTTACATTTTAACAATCCAACAGATATTATTATACAACATCTAGTAAAAATGATAACGATAATTTATCTAATATTTATCTTGTAAACATCACAATAAATAAAATATATAATTTAAAGCTTAACTTTAACTCAATTACTTACGTATAAGTAATAAGCTCGCCTCCTTGAATAAGGAAGGCAGATAGAAAAGAAAAACTTAAAGTAAAAACCGCGTAAGAGTAAATGGCCTTTCTTTCAAGTGAACCGATGACATTGTAAAAGGTAAGCACAGGACTACAGACTGTATAAAAGATTAGGTGCAGTTTATCCAAATACATATTTGGCTTAATTACGATAGCTACGAGCTTTTACTATTTGTCGTCGTGATCAAAATTAATTCTAGTAAAAATTATGTACAGACCATAATACAGACCAGACATCATAATATATAAAATGTTATTTTATATTAATCTGAAACAAATATTCTACAATGTCTATCTCTCACAGGCAGTCGTTTAATACAACTTTATTATGTAGTAACGTTTAATCTTTACTGTACAAATGTGTTTATAATAAAGTTTCAAAATGGCACAGCAATATACAAAGTTCAACGTCCTCTTTGTTTTAGTGTGCTTTAACATTGTCTATAATATAGTTTCTCGACTGAAGGCATAGGCCAGAATACTTCAGATCCGGGTGTAAATTCATAAAGAAAATATTCTTCATAAATAAAAATAATATTAACACAAGCTAGTCTCACTCACTGTCATATTATTATTATTTTTATTGTTATCCACCCCAGAAGGATTAAAATTGTATGTTTAGCTGTATGATGTAGAAAAAGCGTAAAGTGTAAAACTGCAAGCTCTGCCTACCCTTTTTAAGTCACATGAGTGCTTTTAGAACGGAGTCCTTTATCGCACATTATCATTTTGTTTGCGGGCTGACGGTTAGACCAACAAAAGTGTGAGTAAAGACATCTGACACTAGCCAGTTAGTCCCAAAAACGGATCATTTCTTCTTTTATTTCTGGAGTGAGTGGGTGAGTGTGGGAGTGTGTGAGTGGAGATCAAACGATTACTTCTCGTGTTCGACTCCCAAAACGTTATACACGGCCACTCCGAATACGATTCGTCGACCGGTTTGACCTCATCTCTCGCCTCTTTGGAATAATGATGCCAGTATTTTGTGTAATCTTAGACTACCCTTAGTATAAGGAAACATAAATAAATATTATGTTCACGTCACTGAGCCACTTTCTTTTGGACGAAATAAATCCTATCTGTAATTCTGAAGATTTCCGAAACAGAAATACTGGTTGACCTCGCTCTTTATGTAAAAAGGGTTTGGGATAACGTCTTACATGGACTTACAAAATGAAAGAAAGCACTTATGTCGGTAGATAAGAAACCACGCATCGACGACATAGAATTGCTTCTAACCGATTGGATATTTCGAGTGGAAAGCTATTGACTGGAAAATTCCTTTGACTTGTATTCTTTGTTCTATCTACATTTTATTTTTTATTGTATTTGTCACTCGTGCCTTCTGTGGTCGATGTTATACTTGCTTCATTTGAAGGAAGTAACGATGCAAATGTCGAACGTACAGTTAATACACAACATATCCAGTAATTATAATAACATTTTAATTTCGTGACATAATAGCTGGTGACGTAATAGTCCTAACCACTACGACATCGTCGATAAATTTAACGTATGCCAATCACTGCGCCTTCTGCATTGACCACATAATTAAATATAATAATAATAATATAAAAAATGCATAATAAAAGAAACTTTTTTTTTTATTATAGTTGAATATTAAATTTTTAATTATAGTTACCTAATTATGAGAAATGATGGCTGATTTATTTTGGAAAAAAAACAAAAGAACAATCCTTAATTGGTGGCCCTATTTATAGTACATGCAACATCGACTCAAGGTTTTCCCGGTATCCATAGCTTACTCTGGATACTAGGAAAACCTTCATTCGGTGTTCGTAAATGAAAATTATTGAAAACAGGCCAATAAGGTATTGAACTTCCGATTCGATACTGTATAGGAGCTATGTATTTTTTTTGCTACGCGCTTATTACAACGTAGCTATTTTCCATGTCCTAAAACTGCGTAGTACTGACGTAGCCGTGTTTATAAAAGATGGAGAAATTAAGTTTTACATAAATTCATGTCATTTGCCAATGCTATGAATTATTAATAAAATTTAAAAAAATGTATTCTCTTAAAAGTACCGTATATACATTATGTGGATGGAATTTTTATTTTGCTATTACATACAGACACTTCAATTTTATTTATCTGTATAAATAGATGCAGTTTACAAACGGGTTTTTCTCACGAATTTTGACCACCGGACTAATTGTCTAAAGCGTCATCTAAAGCGTCAAGTCATTTACCGAAATAAACATATTAATGAATAAAATTTATTTGAAGTTATAGACAAAAAATAAAAGTATTGCTTTTACAAAATACGCCATGGTAAAAACTTTAATGTTCTCTAGTCAATACGAAAATAGGTTGCGAGAAGTCATCGGTCATCGGACACAAAAATGTTTAGTTTGATGTTTATATACAGCGCTTATTACGAACTAAAGTCGTGGAGGGCTTCAGATTTGAGTGTCACTGTGAATTAAACTCTTGACCCAAATAAACTACAAGCCTTGCTCTAAACTTTTTTATTCTTTTTATAAATCCTACCCGGTCGTTCGGAAACATCAAGCCATTCATAATTTACCACATATATTAGTGGTAGAGCCCTCAAGAACACCATCCATTACACGAAAGGGTCGGCTTGACCGGTGAAATACCACGACCTCACAGAAGACAGCGTTCTGCGTTCTGTCTTATGAGTGAGGTGCCGGAGGCCTAATTCTAGTCTTCTTTCTTTTCCCACTCTTTTCTAACTAGGAAAGAATGGGAAGGGGAAGAGGATTTGACGGCGTGGGGAGATGTTTATCTCTTCTTCTATTCATTAAAGGCAACGCATCTGCAACAAATTAGCTTGTTGCAGTATGGGTAACGTTCACTTTAACGGGTAACACAATAATAGGTGAACCGCTTAATCGTTTGCCACCTTCTTCTATAAAAAAAATTAAAAATATACCATTATCCATACGTAGGTACCTTTAAGCGAAAAGTGCTTTTACTAATCTTGGGCGTACTATCTTTAGAACACATCACCACTTAACATCGGGTGGGATCGTATTCAAGCGCACCTGGTCAGGACCCCTCACTGCTTCTTCTGCTTCAGGACCCGTAAGGTCGCGCGGTCCTCAAGGAACCGTATGGCAATCGTTTTGGTTGGAATTGTTAAACTACATAGCGCTTCATCGTTGCAACGACGAGCATCTTTCTAATTGTTTAGATTAACTAAACCGGACTGTACCATTTGTGGTACATAGCCGCTTTCTATCATACAATTCGTGTGACTTCAAACAACTGTATTCTTTATGAAAAAACGTGTATTTTTTTTGGCGGCAGCTCTTTGTCACTAGCGCGTGTGTAGAGTAGTTTTTGAGACAGTCTGGATGCTTGTCTAGACGGGTTGATGCAAATGCGCTGCGTTTTCACTGAGGTGTCACTTCTAGCATTGTGTTGTGTGGTAATATTACTAAATTTGTAAATATTGTTATTCCCTTTCGTAAAAAACTTTCTATTAAAAAATCAACATTTCAAATATATCTCGACGTAACTAATCGAGCGATGCGACCAAATAGTTTACTTTCCGTTCATCGACGCATCGTATAAATCGGACGATCGTCCGATCAAACATAGTGATCAGTTTTGCATGTCCTAATAGCACTACTGACATAGCACATAGCAAACAACAAAATGTATTTGTAAAAATCTTCTTATCTTACTGTTATTTCAGTTTCTTAAGAGTACACTAATGTGGTCTACGTTTTTTTGATGCTATTTACTAATATAAAAAGGACATACGATTTCTTATCGCGCGAGCGATGGCGATAAGACGGCTTATACTACAACCTTGCTTTACAACAAAAATCTGTTAAGAAACATTTAAAAACTTAATATATGACCTTGAGTTTATAAATAAGCGATTTTTTAAATATATCGTGCGTATAGTACAAAAGTAATCGAATTAACAAGTAACATTAAAAGTACATGGGATAATGGGATTTACCGTCGCGCGGCTTCAAGGCCGGCCGTCTAGACATGTTTTCGCATGTATCTCGTAATTGTAATACAATCAAATCGGGAATTACGAATATAACTTCAATCACTTTCCTAAGACAAATCAAACAATATGAAATGCTAAGCTCGACTCACCCTTTCACTTGTAACCCGTCCTAATGTTCAATAAACTGCCTGCTGAAAAGAAGATAGTAAACGAGTAACCAATTTCCCAATATTAAGTGACCGCTATCCATAGCTATCTGCAACGAGCCAATGAGTTGCAGACGCATTGCGTACTTCTATTGCACAGAGGAGGGGTTAAATAAAAAAAAATCCTTTTCCTATCCATCCCGCCAAAACCTCCCGGGATGAAGATTATAATCAAGCCTCCGGCACCTCATCAGTCGAAATGCAGAAATACTTCTACTTCACCACGTCTCTCATCTGTGAGGTCGAGGAACAGATGTTCTTGTTGAAGGCTATAACCATTGTTAGAAACTTAGATGGCTTGACTGCTTAGAGGTCGTTAATCAAATAATTGAAGAATACCAATCTTTGCGTAAATCTTGATTATAAATGTTCAAAAGCACCTTACGGTGCCACATTTGGCGCCTGATTGGGCTATTTAAGGTTAGATGGGTGCTTTTTTTATACGTTATAAACAAAAGCGGTGGACAGAGTTAGCTAACGCTTTAGATAGCATTAATTTATTTACAATCAAATCAAATTAATAGGTTTAGTAAGTAAGTTTAGATTACTTATATAAAGTTATCCTATTGTATTCGTTACAGTGTGTATTACGGCCCAAATGTGTCACGTGGTAAGTCTGCGTCAAACCCCAAGTCAAACTCCGGAAATAAATTAATTTAGAGGTATGGCCGCACAGAAACATCGCTTGTAAGCAAACGAAGTCATCTTTCGTGATTAAAAAGGTCAACTTATATATTATAGATATATTTCAAAAATTGGAAACTTACTTTTTAAAAGATCAAATCGTAAACACTTATCCCACTTCTGATTCTAAGCGTTAATTAAACGAAAATGTTTTGCTCAATTTGTTTCGAAGTTATTGTACAATATGAAATGACGAGTTATTTGCAACATCACCGGTCTCCCCTGACACGGGATCTGCTTGGGATATTTGAAACTGTACATCGCAACATTGTTATTTCTTGAATATAGATTTTTTTTAAACAACGAAAACATGATTAAGACTATTTAAATCGGTCATCAATATGCATTGAAACCGAATAATATCCCAGTAAACATATAAACTTACTTGTGATCTGTGGCAGATATAATCTGTTAATTTAAAGGCCAGCAATAAAGGAACACTAAACTATCTTAGTGCCTACCACGGTTGCGTGTAGTTTGAGTTATCTACACTTATATATAAGCGTCAAGCAATCTTGGTAAAATTGTTCCACCTTAAAAGTAAGCTTCTTATTTTTCTTTAAATTCTAGATACTCTGAAAACATGTCGCGGAAAAATAATACGAATATGGTTCGTCGTCCTTGCAGTCGGCTCTCTAGCCTTTGTGGTTGAAGGATGAACGTAACAAAAGACGGACGGAAAGCGAGTACTACACACAAATACACACCAAAGTATACGCTTGTAAACCAGAAAGAAGCTTTGCGATGTTACAATTATAATGGAATTTCCGAAAGAACTTCCTACGAGAGTTTCATTACTATTAACGGAACATATTATTGTCAGCATATTTAATAACAATACATGTTTACACGTTACGAATGCATCGTATTCGAGATATTTAAAAGGTCAATAATATACTAGATCATAGTGATTATCCACTAAAAAAAGTTTTCATAAAACACTATGACGCTAGATGTCATTACGCGAATATTAACGGTCCACACCTAGTATGATAAAATCAGGAGGATATTTTTAAGGAGTAAATAGACTTTGATTTCAACTGAGATTTTGAATGAAATTATATTTTAAAAACGTACGTATTTTGCAGCGTAAACAAATAAACATTTCAATTATCAAAATCATTTATTTCTAAACATTTTATTTTTTTTCTCAATTTCAAAAACAATTTTAAATACCAAAGAGAAAATATTACACTTTTTTTTGTTTAAAGCTGTATCTGGCGAATGACTAGTAAAAAGAAATCAAAGCAAAATTCCCTGGAAGCTTATTTTACGTAGAATACCAATACAAAATCCGCACACAAAATTTTAAGACTGACGCGTGATCGTATTACGTCAACTTCTACATTCTGCTAACAAGTTAGGCGTCTCATTTCACTAGAGAGAGACATGTGTCTACTAAATGTCAGATAGCGTAGGCGGTACTCGCGCACTACCTGGGAATAAACTACAGTTGCACGAAAACTTCCGACATCTTTCCTTGCTTCAATTATGTAAATTAGTAGCATTCCAACTTAATATTATAAAGCGAATGTAAGATTGTCTGTTTGTCACGCGTAAGGGTTAACTTAACGAAGCAACCGGTCTCCATACAATTTTGCATACAAAAGGGGCGTAACCCTTTTAACCTGAAATTGTTCCCAACTTTTAACGATAACACGATTATATATATTAATACATATATTTTTGATTTCTTTCACCTATTATTCCAAATCATACGCGAATCAAGGTACATATTGTTAAAAAACCTCTCCAAATGTGTATTTGATCCTGTGACGTTCAGCCGCTTTTGAAAAAAGAGTCTTTATTTACTTTGACACTTGATATTGTTCGTGACCGTTCTATCCCATTCGATAGTTGACAAATTTGTCATTACGATATTAAAAAGAAAACATTTACTAGACAATTCACCACAAAGGTTTTAATTACTAACTCACGTTAAAGAGGACAAACAAATCGTGAACAATATATTTTGAGCAAAGAAAATCACAGATGAAACGTACGTGATATCTTTGCTACTTATCCAAAGGTGTGGAAAAAAGTGTCATGGATAAACTTTACCAATAGACCGATGAACTCTTGAAAGCAATAGAAAATTGAAATGCAGTTAACGGAGCATATACTCGAATGCTTTGAGAAAGTCCTATACATCAATAAGCTGGTACAGATTCTTGTTGAAGATGATAGTCACATATCTAAGACGCTTCTGCTTCTCTAAGAAGAATCTGTATATCACTTAATACTATTGTTTAAAAGTACTAATTTTGTAACATCTAGTGTACAATCCCTCTAATGTTATATCGTTATCTCTACAGCTTAACATTAACCTAGTTTCTCTTCGGAAAGGGCAAAGAATAAAATTTCATATCGACTTTCAGGGGGAAGTTAAGTAGATAAGGGAGACTGCGAGTATTAACGACAGTCCGTCCGTCCGTCCGTTGACGGATAATCCGATGCGAGACTTTTCTAAGATATAATTAATATCAACAAATATGTTAGCTTTTTTCTTGTTCTCCTTTCAAAGAGACAAGTGATGTGCTATTAAAATATTTTTTTAATCTGGATTTTGATCTCCCATACATTGTAACCTCATCCTTTGGGCGACCTGTTCTTGTTTAATCTATTTATTAGTTTGTGAGTTGATGAGTTCATTTCTTTCTTAAATGTCAATGCTCACGATATAGCATCGTATAAAATTTGTCAATTTCCTTAAAGAATTTGAACTGAGTTCGGTATATCTGAAAACAAATCACTAGGTTCTTATAAAAAACCCGACAGAATAACATAAAATCCAATTAAAATATTCGCTACCTTTAATTTAACCAAGACGTTACAGAAAGGAACAAAAGAATATCCAAAGATAACTGAAGCGATACCGTCAGTTATTTCTAGTTTTCCCCGTTCATTTTTCCACCGGCATATAAAATTAAAGATTGCGAACGTCTGAATTTTATAAGGAAAATCTAAGACGCAATTACGGCGGGCGCTGCGAGGCGGAGTGGAAAGCGAGCAGCACGGAACAGCTCAGTAGGTTTTACACGGGCTCCAGCTTACAAGCGCAATTTTTAATTTCACGCAAGTTATTCCGTTCTAGTTGAATATTCAATGCTGGCATGACTTAACAACGAGCTAACTTGCTGAGTGGTCCGAGTACTTACCAAAGTACGTCTATTATTGCCACAGGAAATATATACATACATGATCCAATTATCTCGGTGAAATTATAATAGATAAAAAACCATAAAGCCTTCTTTCATAGTAAGATATGATTGTTGTAAACAAACGCCATGGCGGCCATTACACTTTTTATACTATCATCGGAAATTTTGTAGAAATCGTGGGATAAAGTGAAGTGAATTTGTTGAATATGGATACCTAATGTTATATATGGATATAAGGTAATATGAGAAAAAGTTGTTTTTATAAATTATTTTATACGTTACGAATTTTAACGTAAAAACCTTTATTTACAAAAATCACATCTTGCTTTGAAACAAGGTCTATCGTGATAAGATGTTTGACCTACATGTCTATCAATATGGTCAAATATGGCCATCTCAAAGGCGAAGCCATAATAAGGTTAATGTAATTTTCATCAATCATAGAACAATGCAAACGAATAAGCGGTTTTATTAGTGCGGGCCACCGCTACTGATAAGCGACCGGAATCCAAAAGAGTTACAGTTGCTTTACCAGATTTGAAGCTTTGAAGCTAGTACCGTGTGAATTTGGTGGTATGGTACTTCTACAAATATCAAAAGAATGCTATTATCGCTTTCAATATTTAATACAAGTAAACTTTTTCTCTTACTTTCAAGTTAAGTAATTTGCTCAAATGGTTCAAAAGTTAAGACAATGAGAATGTCTTTAGTGGGGTGCTAAAACCATGGAAACCATCTTCAACTTTAATCGGACAAAGTCGTGGGCGTCGATCACCTAATATATTCATTTAGTAGTTTTTGTTTGTCAAAATGTTTGCCAAAATAAAGTTACTCATCGCTCGAAAACAAATCGTATGGGATCTGGAGGCGACTACAAAGAAGATATTTATGATAAATGGTCGCCCCATCAATGTGCCTACACCTTTAGTTGACACGGGTGGGTGTTTGTAGGCAAGCTAATGAAGTAAGAATATGCAAGGTATACACGCGAAAGAAAATCTCTTGAGAGTGGGTATCTTGCGCGGGCCGCCGTGTGACGAGGGCCACTAGACAGAGCGACGACCTCGGGACACGTGCGGGAACTCTGTGCAGGTTATTGATGCTATATTATATTAGATTTCAAAAGTAATCATAATAGCTAACAGGCCAGCCTTACAATCGTATAGCCCTAAGGGTGTGTTAACCCAAGTTAAGAGTATTTCTTATTTCAGGTCTGAATGTGACCAACTTCGTCCTTTCGCATCCATTCCATTCCATCTTATGGGGTTTATGGTATTTTCTTGATCAAGTTCGTTAATGCACCAAAAAAACGGCTCCCTGGCTCTCCACAAATGAACATCTTTTCTGATACTAGTGGGCTACCTAACAATTTGCCATATTTTATAGTATTTCCAGAATCGCGATAGATATCGAAGATCTTACCTTACCTCACAAATCCATCCACCAATTCCAAAAACTATTTGACCGTTGCAAAGTTCTTTTCAAAGATAAAATTCACGTATCCAAAAGGTAAGCACCGTGATACTATACATACTTATTTTATACTTATTAAACAGTGTACTATATTTAAAAATCTTTCTAAAACATAATATATTCTTGCTCAGTTATGAATTAAAAGCTTAATCACTAATTACTTGCTAAGCTTTTTACTAACCTAACCTATTTACGTTCTACTTCTATTTGCTTTGTCTACTATAAAATGTTTAATGCATACTTTTTTGTTATCATTAAAAAAGATAACGATGGTTTTTTATCACGATGGTGGGAATAGCTAATCTTTACGCTTAAGGCGTTTGATCTTCGATGCTGATTCTATCAGATATTAAATCTTTAAATCAACCAGATCGATGACACTAAAGAAAGAGTAACCTTTAACCAATTTACCGACTCTAAACCGATGTAGTGTAGTGTGTAGAACCAATACATTCGAAGACATGTGACATCCACCAACCCGCACTGGGCCAGCGTGATGGATTACGGCCCCTTCCCTCTCTCGGAGAGGTGGCCTGCGTCCCTGCAGTGGGGAACATTCTAAAAAAGGCTGATTTATTATTATTATTTATAAACCAATGTAAAAGTAGCGAGAGATGAGCCAGGACGTGCTGAATGTAATAATCTATGCCTACGTCTCTAGAATAAGTGCGCGAGTAGATATTATTATTAATATTTGCTTTCAAATGCCGGGCATGGGCATCCAAGTTGTAAGCATTCCATATGTCAGTTCAATTCGTGGCATCTGAATAACGATCTGATGCAGTGGCGG
>JWHW01003781.1:25177-36975 GCA_000931545.1 Papilio glaucus
CAGTAGACTATATTTTGCCTTTGCCTCTAACAGCCTAATTGCATTGAAGTTATTACTTTATTATGGTAATATTTACATAACCTTTTCCCCGTAATTCGTATGATCGTGAACCAAATTTGCCACCCCTAAGATCTTAGGTCTTAGGCTCCAGCCTACTCAACCTGCTGGTAAATCTGACCACTGATCTGATGGTTAGGGGTCTGTAGCTATAGTCTCCGGTTTTGGTTAATCACTTAAAGTATTATTTCTGACACATGGCAATAGTCACTCTCTTACTGTCGTGTTAATTTAGCTTCTCACCATTCAATTATACATTGCTTGACTTCTCTGCCAGTTAAAAAAATATAAATGACTGTTATACATATTTAAACTTACAATAAGGTGTATTTGAGTATTTTCATTAAAAAAAAATATTTTTTATTATATAATAATATATAATAATTACTCTCAATAATATTCTTTTCGAGATGTTATCATCAAAGTTACCGGTTATTCAAATCTCTAATTAGATAACACATTATAAACTGAATAAATTAACAGAAACATATGGAATTAATTACTTACCATGTAATCCATTACACTGAAAAATCCAAACACATAAACAGTTGTCATTATCACACTAGAACGCGCACAGCATCACCGATATCACAAAAATTATCACTAAACAAAACACGAAAAGTCAATACGCGCCGCTTGAGATCTATGCAAAATCAAAACATAAAATAATCAACCATCTTGTTCAAACCATGACGTTCCTTGACACTTTATTTTTTAATTGTCGATGGCACAATTGGCGCGTTTAAATGCATATTTTTTTTCTTAAAAGATAAAATAATGTCGTGCATTCAGCCAGCACGCTAACACTGCTCTCACGATATTTCGCGACTGAGCGAACGAACGGAACGGAGCGGAGCATTTCGTACCTGTTATTTTTCGAGGGGTAGCGCGTGCGTATAGGGCACCACAATAGGGCTGTCAACAGGGGGGTTTCGAATTAAAGCTAACAATAGATAAATTAAAGCGATTAAAAATCTATTTTTTTACATATTACAAGATCTTGTTCAAAATTTTAATTTATTTGTATAACATCTGTCATATGAGGTGAGATAATAAAAGAGAAAATTCACCGATAGATATATTAACGCAAACCCAAACTACTGGGTCTAGAGACTTTTGCACTAGAAAATTTTGCACAGTGATTTCTGTTTTTACGCATAATCCCCTAAAGGTCTACAGTAGGGAAAGTGTGCGTTCGCACGGAGTAAACGGCGCGGTGGGTAAAACTGCGGAAGACAGCTAGTTATATATAGATATTGGTTTAAATAAAATTAAGTGACTTATTACTACTACTTACAATCCAAAATTCAACTTTTAATGTTAATGATTTTCTTAACAATCGCGTTATAAATTAACTGTAATTAATTATCTAAATAAGCCATTAAATTCAGAAGTTTCCGAGTTACATCCAGAAGTATACTTTATGATTGATGGATACATAGAGTTCAATTTTTAATAAAGTTATAAAATGGAATAATCATACTGGCATGTAACTAAAAGGTTGAGATTACAATTTATCGTTTATTTTGCACTATCTTAACATGTCTTGTTGCTGTGTCAGGTACACACAACTAAAATTTTATTATTCATACACACGATATCAAGGGCACATATACGGAGAGAAAGAAAATGGTAGTTATTAGCAAATATAACGAGAAGTGGTCGTGTCAGGTCAAGGACGTCAACCCTTTTGTCCACCTTTTGTCTCATGATGCGTAAGGAGAGTAAACATCGAGTTAACACCAACGCGTTTGTACTATTTGCGCAAATACTTAGGACCACTTCAATATATCCTGCGTAGTTCTCATGTCTTTGTTCTCAGAAAGCAGATTTTAAGGACTTCCTATTATTATTCAAATATCTCCGCTTACTATTACGTTTTTCTTTTGTGACACGGCAGAGATTAAAGATACCGCATCAAAATATTTAAAGAAAAGATTTGACAGATTTGTAGCAATTCTGTTCTGTAAAACATCCGCAATATGACATCAAATGTAAAAGTAACACGTGTTTACTGTTTAAAAATATATTGTACTGCTATACGTTTTTATTTTAATTTTCAAAAATTAACATAATAATGTCTGTTTTTAAATCATTTGGAAGAATTTAATCATATTTAATGACACAAAAAAGTCCAATTAAAAAAAAAGTTTTCATGTGCTTTGAGGTTTCTCCGACAATTTTCTATCGTCTTTCACAGAGGTTAGTTTCATTTATTTTAACTGATATGTTACTTTTTAATAAAAAATGACATCCAACATAATACCTATAGCACGTATATCTTTACAACCATCCGTCTTATACTGTTTCTTTTCCAAAGATCCAAGCAAATAAAATATGACTGTAATAAAAATTTCCAGCCCTAATTCGAGCGGGAACGAATGGCAAACGATTCTCTAGGTTTGTTATTAAGTTTGCACGATTACAGTTAACACTTAGTTACAAAGGAATAATGAAATTAACAAAGTTAACAATCATTGAGTTGTTACACTAAAATTATGTTCTTCACTCCTCAATTATGTTCGTTGAAATTCGACATAGTTGGTGCTATAATGAGTTTACGTTTAGCTTTGTTACAATTCCAATTCGTTATTACATTTATAGTAGAAATTACAACTTTCTCGTGAATAAGAGAAGGGAGCAAATGAGATCGCCTCCATTGATCACCGATGCCCATGAACATCCGCAACATTTGAGAACCTGTAAATACGCTACCGGTCTTTAAGAAAGGAGTACGCTTTTTTCTTGAAGGACCCTATGTGATATTGGTTTGGAAATACCGGTGGAGACAGATTATTCCACAAGGCGGTCTTGCGAGGAAGAAAGCGCAAAAACCGCGCGGTACGGGAATCCAAACCATCAAAGTGGTGTGGATGGAACTAGCTCTAATTGAAATATGAATGAATGATGAATGAGTGTGACCTCAAATTTATGGAGCTAAAGAGTGGGAGTGTTAGTCGGGACATCTTCGATGAACTATCATCTACAAGATTGGTGACGTACTACAGAAAGACATTAAAAGAACGCGCCCCCGACGAGCATGTACGTATGGATGTATAAACAGCGAGAGTTGTGCTAGGGCGGGCTAAATGCTAGTCTCTGTACAACTCGTTCCCAAGTGTGCTCAATTATAGCGAATACAAACCGGCAAACAAAGCGAGCAAGTAATTTTTTTATATAGAAATCCTGAATTTTTTAATATAGAAAAACACTTAAATCTTTGAACAGCCACTAGTCAACTTTGAAATTTTAAAAACAAAAATGTTGACAAGCAAGAGTGGTATCAAGTACTTGACGTATTGATTAACAGTATAGACTAGACGACCAATGACGTCATCTTAACTCTGACGTCAATTACGTTCTTCACCCTACACTTCGTAATTTTAAATAGCCATATAAAAATGTTTGAAATTACCCTGGCAACTCAGATGTTACAACCTCCCTTAATTTCTATGGAAATAGAGATCCCGAGTTACATTTTAGAGTAGTCGTAATTTTTTGAATAAAATTGCAGCCCCAAGAAAACGCAAAGAAATGTGTCGAATATAAAATTCACAATAACAATGGTTAGTTCTATTATCCTGCAGCTAGTGAGAAACTTTAAGGATCATTTGAATTTTGTTTACTGTGTTTTTTTAGTTATATCTTTGATTTTTCATTATTTCTATCAAAATTATTATCGAAACAAAAAATACTGAACAACCGCGATGATTTCGATCAATGAAAACATTTCAAAGCTTTGATTTCACGCACTTTTTATACAAGAAATCTATCTACATAATTATTTTTATTTAAATAAAAAAAATATACGAGTAGTTATACACTTTACAAGTCTAGCCCCGCGGTTTCACCCGCCGCGCAATCTAATTTAACCGACGCTTTCCAGCTTAAACTATAACCTATTTAATGTGATGCTTTGTATAGAAATGAGATCAACTTTCATTGCATTATAATTATTTGACCACACAAACTTTCATACTTTAGACGTTTAGGGGATGAAAAAATAATAGGTGCTACGCGTACGTATAACTGACATCTCTGTGCACCAGTAATTTTGGTCTGCGAGTTGATATATCACTCAGTCAGTTTCTTCTTTTATATTCGTAGATAAATAATACAATTTTTTTTGTATAGGAGAAGGGGGCAAACGATCGGCGGGAACACCGTTGTGATCAACGTCGCCAACATGGACACTTGCAACACCAGAGGAACTGCAGATGCGTTGCCGGCCTTTAAGAGAATGATAAGCTCGCTTCTTGAAGGACCCTAAGTCGTATTGGTTTGGAAATACCGCCGAGGACAGACCGTTCCACAGCGCGGATGTGCGTGGCAGGAAATTTCGCGAGAACCGCACTGTGGAGGAATGCCAGCCATCCAGGAAAAAAATTGCTATTCATCTATTTATAACACGTAGCTATCATCAACATTATCATGAGTCGATAAATATCCACTGCTGGGCATAGATCACAATGAGTCACAAAAGGTATTGTTCACTTGCTACCTATTATTTTATATTATATTACATTATATTATATTATATTATATTATATTATATTATATTATATTATATTATATTATATTATATTATATTATATTATATTATATACGAATTAAAACCTACGGTACGAGGTCCTGTTTGTGGTCGCCATTTTAGAACCGTTAATGAAGTAAGCTGAATATAACGATGATTTGATACCGAGCTATGTTGATATTAAAACAACGATACGAACTATAACACAGCCCCACAGAATACTTGCGTGAATTGGAAGCAAATTTGGCATTGCGTGCAGTGAAATTAATAAATATCACTCACGACCGAGACTTTGTGGGATAGACAGAGATTACGGATTTCAATTTGGCGCGGTCTTGACACACCTCTTTCTCTTCTACATCCATAGTAAATTTCTTTGAGACACACTTTTCCCTTACGATATTTTTATTCCTATCATTCAAAGTCTAGCCTAGCATACTTCTCTGGGATCGCATCTTAACGGCATTAACTTTAGTAACATGCTTTTCCTGACAAACCCAGCTCTCTCTCATATTCTGATAACTTCACGGGCACACCGTTAATGTAGTACAGCATTGCTTATTGCCAGGTGTGAATAGGTGAAGTAAAAGTCCCTCGTCTTCTTCTTCTTCATCACATCCTCTCTCATAAAATATCCTCTCCTTTTAAATTCTTTAAATACTGGTAACCCACTTGCAAATCATATCAGTTATCATCAGATGAAGTGTACGGTTTGCTTCTTATTCTATAAAGTAATAAAGGTAGTACGTTCGTAGTAGTCGTTGGCGTATGCCACTAATGACTCCGCTAATGTGATTTGTTTAAGAATCCTGCCAAATACAGCACATGTTTTATCTATGTATATCTTCACAAGATATCTTGCTCGTCTGTCGTTTCGTATTACAATAAAAGGCCAAAGCTCCGGATTAAAATCGGGCGCGTAATGGTGCAAAACATTATATCTATCGGCGTTCATATTTTTCATTATCTGTCGGTACGTTTATAAACGCGTTTGTTGTTTGAACAATTTTTTTAGATCCAACAGGATGAATGGCCGTACCGTAAACAATTCATCGGCTGCGTGTAATAGCTCACGGATTATTTCGGTATTGTTGCCGTCCTAAATACATACGTTAATAATTTCGCAAAAGATTTTTCGAATTTCGATGATAATAGGTTTTTTTGAATCGCCGCACATTTAACCAGCTATTTCTATTTCACACGATTCGAATTGCTCTATGTGTGTATTTTGTGGATCTGCCAGATGATAAAGTGTTATCTATATTAATTAATATTCACATTAATTCATACTTAACAAGGGACAACGCAGCCTCCCATCTTGTATTCAAAGTTAATCCGCATTTTACCATATATGCTACTTAATAAACATACTTATTCTTTTATTGCTGAGAAATTGTAAAACGTAGCCATAGTCAACATTATTGATAACGAAGCGTTACCGCCATTCAAAATTAGCTCCGGTACAGATAGACAAATAATTTCCGAAAGACGAATTTATTATTCTTTATTTTAAAAATATAAACCAATAAAATCATTAAAAAAATCCCGACCGACTGTATGATTGTTATTATTCAAGACATCATCATATATATCCTATGGTCCTCCGTGTACCATAGGTAAGAAGAAGAAAAATAATACGAAGAAAAGAAGGAAGAATACGAATATATATGACTGAGGTGTCATGATATTTTTTACTATTTGGACGGGGAGGGGGTTAACGGGGAAAAGGAAATATCCTTATTCCTGTCTAAGCCCTCCTCTGTCCATTAAAGGTAGGCAACGCATCTGCAACACATTTGCTTGTTGCGGATGTCCATGGGTAGCGTTCACTAAACATCTGGTGATCCGCTTGCTCGTTTGCCACCTGCTACCATAAAAAAAAACTTATACAAATGATATGTAAACTCATACAAAATCACGGGTCAAAAGTGTTCCAAACACAGTGACAGCAACATTCACACATGTCAAATGGTGTAAAAAGGATAGCGTAATTAAAATAATAAGCAAAAAGACGACAGCTAGTGTTTGTCAGCGTAAATGTCAACATGACGTAAGCTATAGAAGAATCGTCCTAATTAGGACGCTTTTCGAATCTTCACTTTTAGACCGCTAATGGCATATCTATTGTATTATAATATCATTGCACCTCACTATTTAAAATCGATGCTACAGGAGGCCACAATAGAACGTGCATACAACATACGCACAAAAAATATAACCTACCTTCAGATGGATAAAAACTTCAATGCAACAAAGTCACATTTGATTACAGTTACTAAGGTCATACCCTACTATTGTAAGGTTGAGTATAATTATTTTAACAAGTCGTTTAACATAATTGCCCCAACAAGAATCGCGTTGTGTTATCTACTTGAACTATCGGACCACTCGCACTAATTAAATTGTCATTCCATTATTCCATTAGCACATAATGTATTTGAAATAGATTTTAAATGATTGATAAATACTTGTATATCTAACTCAATCATTTAAAAACCATTTAATGGACTAAGGTAAAGATTATTCCGATATAAGACTTTTTAACTCGATTTTATTAGCTTGGTTAGAAATAGTGGTCCTACCAAATTAGTAATACAAGTTTCAAACGATTTGTCTTGTTACCGTATTATTTTTAATGTCAATTATTGTATAGTTCATACATTTTATACAGGAATTAGGTTTCATTTGTCTAATGCAATTAAGTTAACTACTCAGCCATTGACTAATGAAGTCCCAGCGGTGTAATTACTGTTTATATCTTTGATATGATATTACGTTGTACCTACACTATGTTTTATTAATTAACATACAACAAGCCAGTTAAGCTACTTTATACACACGCTCCCGTATATTACAAGGGATGTAGAAGGAGTTCTTTCTAAGTTGTGTTCTATATTAACAAACAATAAATACTTCCTAGACAGAAACTTAACATAATTTTTTTTTCAGAGATTGTAGAAAAAGAACAGGTTGATCTGCGGATACAGGTAAGTCACCGCTAACCATCATCCACGATCACGAGCGTAGTAAAAATGATACAGCAACAGAAATGTAGCCTTTATATAGAGAATAGAGAGATAATAAGAAGTAGGGTTGTAACGGAAACTCGCCTCCGTAATTTTTTACGCCGTCTCCGTAAAATTTTTACGGGGTTGTAACGGAGGTTGATTTACGTTGATACAATGCACTAAGAGCGATGCAGACACTCAGCCGAGTGCTTGCTTGTTTGTGTTTGGAACGCCAGCAGAAAGTAGGGGTAGGGCCGTAGATGAAATGATTATTGCCTCTTCTAAATTTTGATTACCAATAAAGTATATAAAAGTATGTACCTACCTATCTATTATATATATAAAAGAAGAAACTAACTAACTGGTATATCAACTAGAGCAGGGGATGAAAGTTCATATGGAGAAACTACTCGTGCGAAGCCAGGGTGGGTCGCTAGTTTTAAATAAAGATTTTTTCACATTTTATTTCTTTAAAAATTCTTGAATTATTTTTTCTTTTATAGATAGATTATATCTTTCAATTTCGCTTCTGCCTCCCAATCCATTAACAAGCTCTTTACCACCATACTAGAAAGTCAACGTCAAAGTGGCTGAAACTCAAAAGTATGAACACATCCAGCGCACGTCATTATTCTGAAAAGACATGGAACTACTCCGGTCCGGAAGTTAAGTATTTACGTTAAAATTTGTAAATTTCAAAATATTTTCGAAAAACTATTTTTTCTCACATTAGCTATCCATATTACACAATTTCAATTCACTTTATCTCACGATTTCCGTAAAATTACAACATTTTCAATGAAAGTATAAAAAGTGTAATCGTCGCCATGTATGGTAAGTGACGTTTGTTTGTTTCAAATCTTGCAATGAAACAAGGTATAGCTGTTATTTGGTAGGAGTGTTGTTGTACAATGTAAATTCCACCAATAATTCATTACTGTAAGATACAATTTTAATGTAATAAAGACGGAAAAAAATGCTATAAACTGAAAAAAGAACTCGTTTAAAATAATTTGAAAAGCAAGATTAATACTGTTGCAATAAAAATTGTTATTGTTTGCATCGATGTGACTACACGATATAAAAATCTATTCAACACAAAGAAAAGTTCGATAGACCGGCGTATGTTTAAATTTATTAAGTTTGTAATATATTTAGATCGAGGAAAGCAATAAAATATATGTTAATTGTATGTCTGGTACGGATGTTCGTAAGGATCGTTAAATATAAGAAAGGTACGCAAGGAGATCAAAGAATTGTATACAATAAAATTCCATACAATGAAATAACATTAATTGAATATAGAAGATGTACTAGGTAATTTAAATGAAATGAAAATGTGTAAAGGTAAAGAAACCTTCAGAGGAAGAATGTTAACATTTTTTTTAATTTCAGAGAAAAAATTGTCTAGATTACACGGAGCTATTTTTAAACCTAACTAGCTCTGCTCTCAAGTCTCAATAAGAGTGCAGTTTCTCATTTTAAAATAAAACACGTAATTTTTCAAGATGTTTTGATATTTCTATTGCAATGTAAAGTAGACTTATTTCGATTAAGAATGGAATAAAATATCCAGCAAACGGCTATGACAGGCCATTGTTCTCTTCATGTAATTTTCGGTAACTCTTGACAAGAATATGATGATGATGAAGACCATGATTTTGGTGGCTCGTTGATGTCAGAACTTCATGAGATGATTTGCTCAAGTCGTCCCTGTTATACTTATAAATTGATTGTTACATGCGCGATGCGGCAGGTGGCGCCGTCCAGCTGAAATACAATCTCTAGATCTATTCCCTTTATTTGCCACTACGGTTTTCATTATCATGTTCCTGTAACGAATGCCGTACACAGTCCCCGTAATTCCGGTCCATTCTCAAAAAAGCTAGACCTAATGACATCGCCCGACCAACTCCTCGGGGTTACGGATGTGACCGCTTATATATTTGTACACCTTATACTAGTTATCCGCGACGGCTTCGCCCGGGTAGCGCTTATTATGTTGCTCCGATCGCTACCAGTATCACCCAGTAGGCCAATCTGAAGATTTCTTGAAAACTTCATAATATATAAAAATATTTCATAGATTTGAAAATATTTTTATAAGTAATATTAAGATATTATTATATTAATTAATATTAATCAATATAATACTGCCTTAATATTAACTATCTTAATTATTAAGAAAAGTATCCATTACACAGGTCTATATTAAGCAAACTGGAAAGCTTTTCATTACAGACTGGATTACGGGACGCTGTGGTCTTATCAAACGCACTACAGGCGCGCGGGGCGCTTTGAAAACAGAACGGCGAGCTACGAAAAGCAATTTCGTTGCTTTGATGTCTCCGGACTGGATCACTCGGGAACTTTTGAATATTGATTTTTAGTGCACCGAGTTATGTTGAAAGGTCAACCTACATGTTGGACAAACATATAGCACTATATCTGTACGTAAAGCAATTCCCATGGAACAGATATTTTACAAACAAACATATTTTCCGGTGTTCTACAAATTTGAAGTAACATGGTGGTCAAACTAAAGTGTAGAGATTCTTGTTTGATCTCCATCCTATTGTCAGTATTAAATTCATATCAAGCCGAGCACACACTTGGAAAACCTAAATACAATGAATATTTTAAGATTCTGTGGTGTAGATAGGACAAATTACGTAATAAATCTGACGGTAACTAAAGTAAACATCATCCACGATGGTTATGTACATTTATTATTAAAGCGCAAAAAAAAATCTGTATTTTTTAAAATTATATTACATAAGAATAGGTACACTTAGTGTAAAAATCATTTTGTATGAGATAACTAAGTACATGCTATGTCATCCAAAAGTGATTTGTGAAACGTAATCTTCTATCAACGACTTCCCTGGACTTAAAATATGTACTAAGCTGTGAATGGCTTTAGGTTCCAAGTGGACGTATTCATATTTGAAAAAAAAACTATTTTTATAACATTCTTGTGAAGAGATAATGATCGAGTGAAACTTTTATCTATCAGTAAGACCTATAAATCCGGTCCGGTTAATTAAACATGTTTGTGACAGTCACTATAGTGCTACGGATTCTATCACACAAACGTAAATCAAGATAAAATCAGCCATAAATTCACTTCCCCTATAAAAGGCACCGGCATCATTTACATAGCGTTATTTCTTACTGTTAGTACTTATGTACTAACAATAAGAAATTAAAATATTTTATTGAAATTTTCTTTTAATTGTCTTTCATTTCCCTATGGTATTTTAACTTAATTCCCTTTCCTACTAAATTCATGTAAATTTTATACACCGAAAACGGCGCCATCTATTAAAAATAGAGAAAACTAATACTTTAATATAAAAGTATACATTCGAATAATGTATAAGGCCTTCTTAATTGTCACTAGATGGCGATTATTTCATTTTGATGAGACTGCAAATTATTTTATAGGTCGGATATCGCCTTCAATTCAATAGCTTCACAAATTTGTTTTACCTACCACCTTAATCTTCTAGAACCTCCTATGTGTACAACATAACAGAAGATACTACATTATGTTACGTATTCTCTGCTTAGTTATATGTTGTCGGCAGTTACGAATACTGCTATTACAGCAGAATGTCGGAAAATGTTGATCGACAAATAGACCGACGCTATCACGACTTGAGAAAACCAACCAAAGCGCATGAAAGCATCGTATTAATTTCTTACAATGCTACCTGTACTAAAATGTCAATTTTACAGAAGTTTTAATATCTACTTTTGTATTTCGTCTTACGAATGAGGTTACGAGGCTTATCCACTCTCCCGCTTTTTCTTTTCACTCCTCTTCTTTCCTACACAATGACAATGCAACTCTTGAATCTGATAGGTAGCAATCATTCGACGTAACCACCTTTTCGCTATTTGCACAAATTATTCTGTTAAAAGGGGCACACATTTTGACAACAATTTACAATTTTATGTCAGGTGACAAACGCGAATGCAGTTCTCTTGATATAAAGTGACCGCTATCCATAGACTCAAAACAAGCTGAGTTGCAGATATTACCTTTATAGATAGGATAAGATAATTCCTTTTTCCATCCCCTGCCCTATCAAATTCTCTTCCCCTTCCTATGTTTTTCTAGTAAAGAGGACTGGAACTGAATACCTCCACTCATCAGACAAAATTTAGAAAACTTCAGCTTCACATATGTCTTCTGT